>JBAMJV010003532.1:192500-356930 GCA_037951105.1 Echinarachnius parma
TGTTTATTTACACCCATACATCACTATTTTGCATTACGTTTAATCATTATGAGCATGTGTACAAATGAAATAATAGTACATACTGCTGACTGAAAATACGTACAGTTATTCATTCGACAAATATGCTTGTACATTTAAAATATCTATCAAGAAAACGTTCTGCCATTACTCAACTATATAATATGTTAGTCAAAATAAATATGCTTTTTATCTTTCAGGGTATTAAATTTCAATTGATTCTACATAAGCCGTTTCAACTTTTTCCATTTGCAGATATCAAATTCAGAATGTAGACCCAACTAGATTTTTAGATGGACGGTAACATTTTAATTAACCGTTTTTAAATTTACCAGATAGGTTCTATAAATGGGTAAGTAAAACTGTAAATCTTTACATACTTACAAAATGAGTGAACAAATTATCTCATGATAAATATGACAAATCCTTCTCCATTTCACGTTGCATCTTCTCCAACTTCTCTACAATTCCGATCAATATGGAATGTTTCATATTTTGTTTTTCCTCATGTGAGTATTTTAAGTCAGTCTGCAGATTCTTCCTCGTGGAAACTGTATTGCAATATGTAATAACTCTTCTCACCTACTCGAACAGTCTACTTCATATTTGAACGGTTGGGAGGATTTTGTAAGCACATATAACGTTCTTTTATCATGGAATATCAAGTCTCGTTGGAGGGTTGCTTCCACGGACACACATTTACATGTATCGGCTTGATAAGAATTCGTGGTGCAACAACTACCATACTATACGTGAAATGTGTATCAATATCTGAAACAGTAAATGCAAAATGGCACAATGCTCCTTAGAATGATAGGGAAGGGTGAGAATTATGCCGTGATTGACTGTCAGGTCCGAATAAGGTGACTTAACAATGACATTGATGTAGTGCAAAACCACGCAGTTCGAGAGAAATGATGACTGTGATGATATTGAAGATGATCATGAAGAAGAAGATGATGGTGGTGAAATGAATGATGATGATGATGATGAGGATGATAACCAAACTGGTTACCGCCTTGTCCTACTTGCTATAAAAATAGATGGTTGAAGTTTTATTACGGTTGTCGCGGGCGATGATGTTATACCTAGGCTGTGGCTCAGAGCTGATGGCAGGGAGCAGATGGTGGGGATGATGATGAGGATGAGAATGATGATGATGATGAAGAGACCAAGGTTGGTGCGGACTCCTATGACTAAATTAGATGACTGACGTTCTATTATGGTTATCGTTGGCGTTCGCGTTCAGATAGGCCGCGGTTCGCACTCGAGACGGCTCGAAGCCCGTAGCTGAACTCATCCTCATCGCCTTCGTCGTCGCGTCCGCGTCGTGGTTCGACATCCAAGAGAACGGGCTGTCACGACGTCGGGGATCTGCACATGTTGGTAAGTTCAGCAGAATTAAGGGAGTGGGAGGGGGTTTATAAAGCGACGGTCAGACATGCGGAGAAAAAGCATTGGTCAGAGGGCGGTGTGTTGGTGCATAGCCGATAGGTGTACAGTGGCAGAATAAGATTATAGAGATAGATACGTAAATTCGACAGAATCGGGCGTGTTGGGGTAGAGGGGTGGAGGGACCATTAGACGGATGGTTTTGATGAGACAAGAGATGTATGATGTGGTTGGATAAGGGCATTGGTGTGGGAGATAGGGCATGAAAAGGTTGTTGGTGACAAGAGACGGATGATACGGTGATTCGGAAGGAATTAGGAAATCGAGAGAGGAATTAAAAGCGGCGTGCATGAGTTAAACAAAAGGTGCAGGTACGGACAGGCGATTGTGGATGGGAACCATGAAATAGATGATGCGGTAGAATTTGGGTGGAATCCAGGGGATGCATCAGTCAGACGAGGTTGAGGATGGTTAAGGTGGTTGTTAAGGAAGGATGAGAGTATTAGTGGATGGTGAAATAGAAGAGGCGGTGTGGATAAGAAGGTATGGATAAGCAGGCATGGAAAAAAAAAGAAAAATCACACAATGTCAGTTGATATCATGTCATCGTTTTACGATCGAGTAAAGCTGATACACACATGAAGACTATTTTCCAAATAAGATGAAATTATCGTCGTTATCTTACTCTAGGGGAAAAAAAACATGCCATTTAGTTATTAATACACGATTAAAACGTTGAAAGAACTGTACATCAAACCTACATAAAACAAAACTGTTTTTGTATTATTATTAATTCATCAACCTTCAAAGGCTATGAAATCAAAGTAAACCAAGTATGAATGAGGATAGAAGGACGAATATGACATAAAAGTTGGTAATGGGGAAGATGAAGGCAGGGATAGAGCAAAGAAGAAAATGAATAATATAAATATGTCGTGATAAAACGGAAAAGCCGAGAGAAAATGAATAAAACTTAAATATAGATTATTATTTAGAGCAAAATCATCTAGAAACAGAACTGCAATTAATGTATCTAAAATTTGGGGAAATTGTGGTTTGTTGTTTTTCGTACTGCAACTGTCAGTTGAGTTATACATAGTTATACAAATTAAGCAATGTTTTATTCTCTATTTTGCATATGCATTCTTTTTATGTTGAATTCCATTGAAGAAAAAAACCATTGTTAACAACGTCTGTGTGTGTGTATGTGTGTATGTGTGTTTGTGTGTGTGTGTTCGTGTGTGTTTGTAGGTATGAGTACGTGTTGATCCGCGCATGTATGTTTATGTTTTTTTCGTCTGGATATTAACGCAATCAAGACATTTTCCCGACTAGCGCGTGTTTGCGTGGGTAGTTCATAATGATTCTCCAAGGTATAGGGAACGTGCCCTCAGCAAGTCATCATGACGAGCCCGGCATGTTCATTTGGGAATCACCGATGGCATAAAAACCGATTCTAGCAACTCTTTACAATGTCGATTTTTATATAAAATCATGAAATGAATAACGATTTTCGTTCTTTCTGAGCAACCCTTTACAACGTACATGTAACATGTAATAACATTTTTCTGGATCTGCCAAATTGATAAAATAAGAATGCTACAAAATCGCATTCTTTTGTTGACATCTCAGTTTCAACCAGCCTTTCATTATCCAATGTCGCACTCTGAACACGAAATAATACTGGTGCCCATTACTTTTGCAGACATATTTTATATCCTTTAAACAAAATTTTCATAGAAGGTGGAACAATTTAAAAGGAATGATTAAATTGCGTCCGACATTTGATAGATCTATTATTGATTCGCGTTAAGTTAAAACATACTACAAACATTTTGATACTAATCAGGTGTTCCGATTTGGGGCGCAAACATAATGTTTGCTTTGCTCATTTGGCAATACCGAGAATTCCTTCCGACCTGACCGGTTTGACATATTTTAGTCTACCTGACACAAATCAAATGAGGAAAACATGATGACTTTTGGAAGTAAGTAGGCTAACGCTCAAATACTGAAGCAAGAGGCGTAGTCTCTGGGGAGGGGGGGGGGGGGGGGGGCAGTAATTGGCTTTACCATGTGGACAGTACTGCCCCTCTTTAATTGTCTTTCTATGTGCCAAAGATATACCGTTACAACATGATTACAAAGGCTGTGCATCCCTCTCTCAAAACCCTTATAGGAATCATGATATTTGTTCTATTATAAGGCATGGATCTGCCCCCTCGCCGTCCAATATGATCACACCACGTCTATATTGCAAAGGGTTTACCCCTCATAAAAATAAATCATTATCATGTTTACTTTTACATGGATGTGCCACTCCCATTCGATTAGTTACCCCTTTTGGCGACGGTCTATATTTCTCTCTTTGAAACCTTTGTTTATTTTGGCAAAAGTCTACCCGTTGTGAACAGAATTGACTGTCAAATGTTTTTTGGGGGGAGGGTCCCCCCCCCCCTTGCCCCCATCAGGGTGTAAATCCTGGCTACTCCACTAGACGTACCCACATTATTAGAGGACGGCAATGTTCCCCCAAAAAACAATCAAGAAAGGACACTTCTATTCCCAGAGGGAATTATTGTGTGTGTATTTACGCAACAAAATGTGACGTCAGAGCGAACATGTTAAAGGGATTTCCAGGCTATTGTGGTTCAGCTAATTTAAGCATTCCCTGTAGAAACTTTAAGAGAGAGAGAGAGAGAGAGAGGGGGGGGGGGGGCTGCTATCTATGATCTAGGTACTAGTAACTCATATTTAAGATCTGTTTATTGATAACGCTATTTAGAGCTTAGCCATTTTCTACCTCATTGTTTTTTTTGTTTTTTTTAACCGTACGTTGATATACAATGTGGATAATAACGTAATAGCAAATGTATATTACGTAGGCCACATACATGACTAAATGCCAAATGTCTTATTTCCAGTTAAACTAAGTGATTCTTGACATGACATTGTTCTGTAAATAAAATAACTGTCTGGGTAAATAAATTATCTAATTTATAAACGACCAAGGGTTATTATTATTGTTATCCACAACAAATACAGACAGTAGCAGCAAAACATCATCATAACCTACGCAGCTTTACGATACACGTGTGAAATATTGTTACGCTAAATTCAGTTGCGAAACTAAATAGAGTTACAGAGGGAAATTATCCCAATGAAATAATCAACCCTCGCTACCCCCTCCCTGCCTAGTACTATTGCATTTACTTCTACTACTACTACTACTACTAATAATAATAATAATAGTAATAATAATATGAATATATTAATTATAAAATGTATCATGGTATTTAATCGCACTTATATTATTTTTTTTTCAAAATAAAGGAACATTTAAAAATAGAACTGTGAATGTAAATAATTTATTTATCAATATCACAAATAATCACAACAAATATACGCAAAGAAACAAAACGATTTTTAGTATATACAATATAAATAGTTAAATTCATACAAATATAACAGAATACAAATATTAAAACCAACAAAACTCGATATTTTACATTTTAGACAGTGTATATCTTTATATGTTAATATACGAGCGTTTATTTTGGAGTATGAAAACGATTGATACAATACATGCTTCTTATATGTAAGATATATAACTATTATTATCAAAATATACAAAGTTTCGGGATATATTATTATAAAACACTACGTGTATATAGTCCATAAAGTGTAAAGTGTAATATCAGCTGTAAGAAATATTAAGAAAAAGAGAACAAGAATAGAGAAAAAAGGGAGTAATAGAGAAATAAAACAGTGTTTGTGTGTAGTGTGTGTCTCTAATATTTGAAGGTGTTTGTTTTTTGTGTATTGTGTTTAAAATAGTAACACGCGATAATGATTATAATTTGAACAAAAGAATATCAGCTACAATTAGCTAATATATGAATATAATAATGTTCATATCATACTAGCATATAATAAAAATAATAATAATAATAATAATGCTTAAATAACATATATTTGTGTGGATAGAAGTATCCTTTATTTCAGTTCGGGTAATTACCTTCTATGTCCAGTGTTAAAATGTAATAAGCATAATAAAATAGATGTAGTTCTATTAGCAAAGATAAATGGTTATAATATAATTCTATATATATATTTGTATTGATCATTCTTACAAGAAAAAATGACAAAACGTAATATTATATAATTAAACACCAGTATATACATGTTGATATTTGTTAATGATTCGTAATCGACGAATTGTTTTGCGTTTAAGGAACTCCTCAAACGGGTTTAGTTCGATTATTGTACGTACAATTTAAAGTAACATAATTTTCACATACCCTACAAGAGAGATGTTTATTTATATTGACCAACATGATAACCATCTGTTAAACAACGATATCCAATCTGTTAAGGATACTTATTTGTATCAATTAGTATCATGATTATTCATAACTACTATTATTGTTATGATTATTTTCATTATTACTACTAATAATCCCACTACTACTTCATTGTTACCATTATTAGAAATGTGTCTAGTATAATACTTATTATACATGTAAATACAATTATTTTCAATTTCGACTAATAGTTCATTTCATTTTAGAATTAAGAGGCAAGACAAAATTGTATTACTATACATTAGTAAAACAAACTGTTAATGACTAATACCGTAAAACAAATTTTTTTGGAAAGAAATAAGTAATTACAAGCGACAGTCAAATACATGTTCGAAGGGCTTATGGCAGTGTGTACGTAGTAATTCACACATGTCATACGGTCGAGTTAGAGGGATATTACAGTTCTGGTCAAACAGAATTTAAGTAACTAAAACTTGTCAGTTGTCATTACCTAACAGTTATAATTCAACGATGCTTGATTGGTAGAAAAACACATGAACGGCTAAGTAACAGGGCTGTTTTCATTCCAAAAAACAGCTGTTAACACAAGAGGGCGCCATCCAGACACCTCAAGTTTCACTTTTTCATCAGAATATTGGAATGTCATGGTTAGTAAATTTGTTTAATGAATTTCTTGAAATATTGAATAATAGTTGGTCCCCAAAATGTATTCCAATCAGATATATTTATGGGAATTTTAGCCGTTTCTGAAGTTGATTCTGTCATTAAAATTGTGTGCCTTTTCAAATTTTACACTAAGTCTTTCCTTACCTCACACAAACATTCTTGAAGCGCTCCTAAACCTACAACTTAAAGGGTCCCTGAAATCCAAATGCAAGTTGCCTTCAACAATTGTGTATTAGTGTATACATCAACTATTTGTTATTTATTTGACCTACATATTATGTTTTGTATATTTTAAAACATTTTAGCAATTATTTTCCTCAGTTTGCCAAGGCCCATCTCTAAAAAAGGAAAAAACTCTCCAGAGTAAAAACCCCTTGTGACACCATCTCTCAATCACTGGTCAACTAACCGGAGATGAACAAAAAACATACTTACAAAAGAAAATGCTCACAATAACATGCACTGCATGTTTCCATACAAAAGCATTTACCAATCAACACTCAATTACTGAAAAGATGAACAATACAGGGTAGAATGCAACTTCTCCCAAGGTGAGGGCTCACAATAGCATCACATGTTTGAATACTATTCTAACTGACACACTTTCAATTTCAATAGCAGTTGCTATGTCAGATAAGCTAAACCATGATAAGGACAAGAGAGGCATTGATAAGCTTTTGTATGGAAACATGCAGTGCATGTTATTGTGAGCATGTTCTTGTGTAAGTATGTCTTTTGTTCATCTCCAGTTAGTTGACCAGTGATTGAGAGATGATGTCACAAGGGGTGTTTACTCTGGACTCTGGAGAGTTTTTTTTTTGTAGAGATGGGCCTTGGCAAACTGAATTAAAAAATTGCTAAAATATTTTTAAAATATACAAAACATAAGTAGGTCAAATAGTTAACAAATAGTCGATGTATACACTAATACACAATAGTTGAAGGCAACTTGCATTTGGATTTCAGGGAACCTTTAACTATACTCCTTTAAATAACGTGCTTTGTTTTTAGAAGGTAGGGAAAGTGCTATTAAATCACGCAATAAAACAAGAAGGGTTGTGATGCGTGCTAAATTGCTCCCCGCACAATCTGGGTAATGTGTTTCACACAAGATGTGCTACTCAACGAGGCATGCAGCAATCCCAGTCACAATATTATTAACACATTTTTACAGAAATCTGAGTCTAGACAAATAATATTCAGGGGGCTAGCAAATAAGCGTTAAAAGGTTGTTAACATCTTTACGCCAAGCACATGCAAGATATGAGGATAGGTACACACGACATTGTTTAACCTATTCACTTCGTATCAAATCGTTATCCTCATTATAGACACCGAACATTATACATGCATGAACGGAACGGCAATTAGATATAGAGGGGGAACGTCTATCAACTATACAGGCGTAGATGACGTTATTGGTATGGGTTCTTAAAATCTTTCCTGGTGTGGGAAATTTGGTGCACTGAGATTGACACCATCCAATATGGGCACACTATCGCTTGATGAATTTCATCGTAAATAATATATCTCTTCCAATATATGGGCAGTAGTTTAGAGATACATTGTAGCATCTACGTTCATAGCATTCCCACACCAGGCGTGACTTTCAAAAGTTGGAGGTTTGCGGTTGGGTAAGGTGGACATGTGGGTTGCGAGGAAGAAGTATTACGGTAAAATTATATAAAGCGGTTAATTACTTTTGTATTATTAGAAGGTAGATGTGTTAGCGGTGGACGTGATAGTCGTGCATGCGGTGCTGGTGCGTCGCGTAGTCGAAAAGCTACCGACGACGCTCCCGCGACCGGAGGAGGGGTACGTGTTCCACCCGCCGTGAGCCCTTTGCTTACCACGACAGGTCCACAGCTTGGTGAAGGCCCGCCGGAACTTGATGGACATGAAGTTGTAGAGGATCGGGTTAACGACGCTGTTAAGGAAGAGGCAGGTGCGACAGAAGAACAGGAACCACTCGTCGTGGTACTGCCTGCTGGTGTTGAACCAGTTGTAGACCACCAGCATCCGGTACGGCGCCCACAGGATCCCGAAGAGGGCTACCACCACCACTAACATCTTTACCACCTGTCAAGGGACAATAAATAGGAACAATAATATTATCAACAATGTTAAGAAAGAAAAAAGCAGTTGCGACAGAAGGAGATGAACCATTCATATTTTGGTAATGTTGGCGTTGAACCAGTTGTATACATGCACCGGCATCCGATACGGCACCCAACGAGGGCTACTACCGCCATTAACATCTTTACCACCTGTCACAAGACAAGAAGAAAAATCAAAGGCCGGCAATGATCACAAAGAGACGGGTATGGCAAAGGGATGAACCGTTCGTCATGAGGTCGAATAATTAATCTCAATAGCTATGTAAATATGATCACTGCATTAGTAAACTATCGCGAAAGATCTTCATCATTTTTATAAGAGTTTTATTGTTAAGGACATCTATGTTGGTGTTATAACGTTTAATATTTCATAATTGCTGAATTCCACGTCATGGATGAATATTACAGAATAGATAATATTTTTAATTAAACGTACCTGCTTCCGTGATGACATGGCCGCACTGCCCGAGTCTTTTATTCTGCGTGGCGAGTGGCCCCCCTCGCCGTCCTTCACTAGCTTCATCCGCGTCGTCGAGCTGCCGTTCTCTTTCGACCCGACCGCGTAGCCTCTCCTGATGCCGTTCTGCAGGGTGGTACTCCTGAAGAGCACCCGTCCGATGATTGCGTAGAGCGGAATACTGACGGAGACAGGAACTATGTAATAGAGAAAGCAGTCGACCAAATAGACGGCGTGGATGTAGCTTACTTTGTCCATGCGATACCAGCACTGTCCCAGCGTGTGGCCGTCCGCAAAGTCCTGGGTCTTGTAGTCCAGCAGGAAGAACCACTGCATGGAGTAGGCGATCTCGAACACCCAGAGCGCGATGATGATCTTGGTGGCGCGCGACACCGAGCACATGATGTGCGCCCTCATCGGGTGACAGATGGCGATGTAGCGCTCGATCGTGAACGCCGTGATGGACAGAGCCGAGACGTTGAACGCCAGGTACTCGAGGGAGATGATAATGAGGCATCCGGGACCTCCGTAGATGAACGACGTCTTCGGAAGCAGGTTCTCCGGCACCGAATGCATGATGATCGTGACGGCTCCAACAATGGCGTCCGCTAGAGCCAGACTCACCAGGTAGCAGTTCGTCGGCGTGCGCATGTGCGAGACTCTCAATACGACTATAATGACCATTACGTTACCGATGACAGCGGCCATGCCCAAGAGCAAATACGCGATCGTCGCAATGACCTTGTAGTCGAGTGAGTAGTACTCCAGCGACGGCAGTGTCGCTAGCGTGGGCGAGATGGCGGTCGGGACTGTTCCGTTCTCGTACGCCGTGTACAACTCTGTCGATAGCGTACTTGCCGCTGATAACGTCGAACTGACGTTATCCAAAGTCGTTGTTAATTCCATGATTAAATCGGTTGGGAAATGTTCCAAATGAGTATACGAATATAAAATCACACGAAGCAAAGACAAGCACTTACTTTTGGAACTGTGTTCAGTGCACTTGCTACATTTCAGCCTGATTGAAACTTCACGGAGTTACATGAAACACTCTAATTTGATATCGAATGATTTTCCTTGCTAACCCTTGTCGATAAACTGTGCTGCTATAGTGATGGAGTTTAGCAATGGAAGATCTCCCTTTGAGATGGTTGAGTACAACACCTTAAAACGCTTCCCACTGAAATCGGCCCAAGATGTATTCGTGGGTTATCCCCCTTTACTGGAGCGAAATATGAAACACCTCTAACCTTCAAGTGGTCGAAAGTCAATCGGCTTCGAAAGTGACGTATTCTTCTAGTTTGATGGATGTTTGAAAGACCGTGGTCCAATGCAAACACAATGTACATATATTTTTTTCAAGATCCACCGCGCCCTTTTCCTGAGTGTAAGATGAACACCTTCAAGCGCTATGTCGTCAACGTTAAAATAGTTACAACGAAAATTTTGCCTGCATGCGGTTGTAAAAAAACGCTAGAAAATAGAAAGATGTATGATAGACTTTAGTCCACCACATCTAGCATTCTTTCTCCAAGAGGTTAACGTATTCCAGGGTAAACTCTCACAAATTCTTTCTGAAACGTAAGATGAACCGCTTTAGTATCCAAGCTCTTGTGAACCACCAAGAGGAGGTCAAATATCCGCTACTCTATAGCTGGCTATGTTCCGCTTATCTCCCTAAGGGGCCAGGCAGGTACATAGATCCATGTGCTTCGAATGTGCTAGTGGTCGAAAATTTCATCTGTATGGATGATAGAAAGAAAAGGGGAACCATGAATACCTTAGAACATTTGAATTAATTCCATAACGCAATTCAAACACATGTATATTAATTTTCATCTATATAGAGGGATAGAGAACAATGAACAAATAAATAACTACATAAGTACATTTTCATTATTTGTATGCAAATTCTTTCTGGTGGCAGGGCAGGTACTAGTTAAGTTCGTTGTTTGTTCATGGTTTTCTGTAAAGGATAGTTCTCTTTTATATATAATGAAGTCTAAGGATGACTTTTCAAATAAAGGATAGGTCTCGTTTATATATAACCCAGTTTAAGGATGACTTTTTCAAAGTTAAATTCATCCAATTGCATGATGCTATACTGGTCGTAATGATATTCCAACTCCTACGCAAGCGTATTCTTACTGCCGTCGCAAACACATACATACGGTATATATTAAATCAAAGTGAAGAAAACATGATAAATGCAATTCTGCCCTGCAGGTTCGCAGTTTGGCTGAATTTTGAACACGGATGAATTAAGCGTGTCTTGGAATGGGCGATGAAGAGGCTTATCCCCAAACCCCTTCTTTACGAAATGCTAACATGTGGGATTTAGGACCGCATATCGTATGTACGGCTCTGAAGGGCTCTGAAGACGTTGTAAACAAGAGGTAGCGACAGTTTTAAACTCAGATTGATTCTTCACTTCTACTTATAAACATGATAAAGTAGTTAGTTATCATGTTTGTAGGTTTTCCTTTTACTGTTTACCATGGAAATGCACGTTTATAGTTGATACCCGATATATGTTTGCGGTAATTGCTTTCAAAGATATACTATTTTCGTACTCCATGGACAATACTCTGGTAAAGAAATGTCATGATC
This sequence comes from Echinarachnius parma, assembly GCA_037951105.1. Classification (NCBI taxonomy): domain Eukaryota; kingdom Metazoa; phylum Echinodermata; class Echinoidea; order Clypeasteroida; family Echinarachniidae; genus Echinarachnius; species Echinarachnius parma. Next base: position 204,086 of record JBAMJV010003532.1, read on the forward strand.
ATTGGCTATCGCTGTCGTGTTATATTTTTTTTTAGTAGTGCGGAGAAAACAACAATCTTGTTTTGTATTATTAAACTTATTTAAAGACTGTATTTCAACTAGTTGTTAAAAGGTAATTCAACAAGTGACTTTGCAATTTCGAAGCTTCATCACTAATCTCTTTACTAATCAAGAAAGAAGATATCCTAATAAAGGAACATAATTTGAAAAGGTATAAGGAGTAAAGAGGAGAATAATTTTCCACTAATTTTAACAAATAAACAAGGACAATATTATTTATCCTGAAAATGCGAACATGTCACGCAAACACTAACATATTTGAAACAAAAATTAACAGAAAATAAAATGTAAGTTAAAGTTAATTACATTTAACGCTGTAGCAAACGTCTACGTCATCAAAATGTTATTATGTACGAATAAGATTCTTAAATCCGTTGTCACGCGTAATATTTTGTTCTATTTACCGCCCTGATGATTGCTCGACAAGGCATATACAAGGGGATAATGATTAAACATGATTATCTTCATAATGAGAGTACCCTTCATCGCTAATCAACATAGCACAACACGGCAGTCAACGTGTCAACAGTATGATGTCAACACTGCTTCGGACAATGACTGTGTCGCCATTGCTAATCGTTAACACATTGCTACTTAACTCTTTCACTGTCGCAATTAGTGGCACAGCGTGGTCTGGCTGATTATTGGGGTTTATCACATGACTTAGTAAATACAGTACATGCCGCTGCGGTGTTATATTTTTGGATATACCATGGCAATATTACACCCCTGTGTTTGACAGTCAGATGATAAAACAGTTGTTCAATTTGTTGTCGGGGAATATTCCTACCCTCGGGATTTCAAATGCTATTTCGTGAAGAAAATAAGTCCCTCGACTTCGTCTCGGGACTTATTTACTCTTCCCTCAATAGCATTTAAAATCCCTCGGGATGTAATATTCCGTGCTATACCATCCACCGCCATTTAACAACAGTATAATATGCTAATTATTAGGGGGCACACCTCATGTATTTCTTTTTTTCCCCCACAGATTTCCCCTCATATTTTGTATTGTTTTTGTAAAATTAGTACTTAGTAGGGTGTCCTTCGTGCCTCCCGTATCTATTAGCTACGCCGCTGATCATGATTATACAATGTATGTTAATTTGTATGATATAATGTACATGGACCAGTCTTTAGAGCTATATCATCGCTGAAATATATAAATACTGTAATTTACTTTAAATTGGATGTATTACATTAAACAAATAGTTATGATAGTATGTGCATATATTTTTAATTAAAATGGTGGAGCCGATAGAATCTCACTGGTTGTCAAGTTTAACGTTTCACTATACGCTACTTATACATCACGTCAATATTGTACTAGTAGTAATGAGTCCTTTCCAGGGATGAATATTCTAAATATAATCTAGACATGCTAGAGTCACTGTACTTTGAATATACGAGGACAGGATAGGAAGGGGTGGAGATAAAGTGTGTATCATAATTTACTCTATATTAGTTTATATTATACTCATTACTTCTTAATAACCCGTTTTAATCCGACATCAACGTAATGCAGACAGTTCGCAGACAGTATCATGTGAACTCCCCTACAAAAGATTATAAGACATTTCTATCGAGTTCATGTTTTGTTTGCATGGTGTTTCAAGAAGAATAACACCTCCTCTTATAAAATGCAATATACCCTTATTTAAATTAAAAGTCATTTATCAAATAAGTCCGTTAAAACCAACATCTTCCGCACCAAGCATCACAAGCGGAGGCAAAAAGTGATAAAATATTCATACAAGTAAAATGAAAGTTGCCTTTTCGGAAAGTGGCGATCACTCTAAACGTGCCACTTGTAGTGTAGATCCATATACTACACTTGATTGTTACAAATCGGTAATATCAGAAAAGAAAGAGTTACGGCTTGGTTAATCCGGCATTAAATGTTAAAAGGCGTTATTTGATAAAGGTGTAAATACAATTGGAAAGGTCTTCACCTCTGCTCTTCTCTACCCCCTCCTTTTCTGCATCACCCCGATCCCATCGTCTCTCTATCTTTGTCATATATGAATCTATCTATCAATCTATCTATCTCACACACACACACACGTGCCCCCCGGCCCCCCAACTCCCTCTCTCTCTCTCTCTCTGACCCCCCCCCCCCCCCCCCCCCACCCCACCTCTCTATCTACCTCCATATATCTTCATTTGTGTATCTTCTCATCTCCCACATCTCCAATTCAGTAACTTTTGTTTACTATGTTTTCGGGGGGGGGGGGGGGGGAGAAGTTAGGGGTAATCTTCATTTCCGCTCCCAATGACAAGCTGGGTCTATAGTAAGCCGAGATTGTCTCTTTGATTCTTTGCACTCTGTCCACACTTCGCAGTAATACTGTGGTTGATCTATTTCACGTTGGTAACATTATCCACATCAGCTATATCACCGTTAATTGTATAATAGGGAACAAGGGCACGGCATGTGATGTGTGGACGCAGTGTTAGATCATGCGTTCATAGTAACTTGAGCAGAAATCCGTATCTGGATGTCTGGCATAAATTGTGGGCGCACTGTGACTATACACCTCTTCTCGACATACTGTCCCGAAAGCTCGCCTATAGTGTGGACAGCGGGTTTTGACTTATGGCGCGGGATAGAATGTCTGCATTCATCGATTATCTATCAGAGATTCGGGCAATTGCTGGAAAGTGAGAGAGATTCAGGACGGAAAGCCCCGAATTACAGGACTCTTTACCTCTAGCGCGACCTATTAACATGCATGGTCCGATTCGGAATGTGTTGTATTGGCAGAGGTTTTGGAGACAAATGCGTTCATACAAACTCATAAACCATGCAAGGGTTTATCGTGTGTTCTTTTCTTACTATGCCTGATGCTACTCATAGACAAACATGTACAGATTATTAGACCAGGAGTCAGCGAGGGTTAGCCTAGCTAAAAAGGTTACCAATTTACAGGTTACAAATTTCCAGTATGGAAATGAAAGTCTGGCTGGTTATTGGTGGTGGGTGTGGTAAGGAGGGTCATGCAAGGGGCCCCCAAAAATTAGGCTAGCCTAGCTAAAAAGGTTACCTCGTAAAATCGGTAGGATATTATCGGGCGTAGCCCAAGGTTCAATGAAACAACATTGCCAGACTTTTTAGGTGGTGGGGCGTAGCCGCCAGACTCAAAATACTGGTACGTCATTAATAGGCTAGCCTAGCTAAAAAAAAGTTACCTCGTGAAACCCATTGCAAATTGTTCGTTATACTCAAAGGACAAACGAATGACCATTGCCAGACTTTTTTGGTGGTGGGGCGTAGCCGCCAGACGACCCCAAAGACCCGACTTTTCCCAGCTAGGCTAGCCTAGCTAAAAAAGTTACCTCGTGAAACCCATTGCAAATGATTCGTTATACCCAAAGGACAAACGAATGACCATTGCCAGACTTTTTTAGTGGTGGGGCGTAGCCGCCAGACGCCCCCAAAGACCCGACTTTTCCCAGCTAGGCTAGCCTAGCTAAAAAAGTTACCTCGTGAAACCCATTGCAAATGGTTCGTTATACTCAAAGGACAAACGAATGACCATTGCCAGACTTTTTTAGTGGTGGGGCGTAGCCGCCAGACGCCCCCAAAGACCCGACTTTTTTCAGCTAGGCTAGCTAAAAAAGTTACCTTGTGAAACCCATTGCAAATGGTTCGTTATACTCAAAGGGCAAACGAATGACCATTGCCAGACTTTTTTAGTGGTGGGGCGTAGCCGCCAGACGCCCCCAAAGACCCGAATTTCCCAGCTAGGCTAGCCTAGCTCAAAAAGTTACCGTATGAAACCCATTATAAATGGTTCGTTATACTCAAAGGGCAAACGAATGAACATTGCCAGACTTTTTTAGTGGTGGGGCGTAGCCGCCAGACGCCCCAAAGACATGACTTTCCCAAAAACGTAACATCGTGAAACCCGTTGCAAATTGTTCGTTATACCCAAAGGACAAACACATGACCTTTGCCAGACTTTTTTTATTGGTGGGGCATAGCCGCCAGACGCCCACATGCAAAGACCAAATTTTCCAGCTAGACTAGCATAGCTGAAAATCTTACCTCGAGAAACCCACTGGAACTTGTTTTTCATTTTCAAAGGTTCAATGAATGACCATCACCAGACTTCTTGAGTGGTGGAGCGAAGCTGCCAGAAAGCCTGATACCCCCACCCCCTCCCCCACCACACCTATACCGCCACAATATTGGGCTATCCTAGCTAAATCTTGTGATGCCTTTTGAAAAATGAACATCTGATAGTTAAATCATTCGGATGGACATGATTTCAGCCAATACGTATACTATAGATTTGATATTCGGCATTTGGACATTATTTGTTATGCTCTTTCTGAAATTAAATTCCAATTTTTAAAATTCCATCAGTGGTTATTGGTGGTATTTGGGGCGAGTTGTCTTTGAGGGCGTCTGGCGGCTACGCCCCACCACCAAAAAAGTCTGGCAATGGTCATTCGTTTGCCCTTTGAGTATGACGAACCATTTGCGATGGGTTTCACAAGGTAACCTTTTTAGCTAGGCTAGCCTAGCTGGGAAATTCGGGTCTTTGGGGGCGTCTGGCGGCTACGCCCCACCACTAAAAAAGTCTGGCAATGGTCATTCGTTTGTCCTTTGAGTATAACGAATTATTTGCAATAGGTTTCACGAGGTAACTTGTTTAGCTAGGCTAGCCTAGCTGGGAAAAGTCGGGTCTTTGGGGGCGTCTGGCGGCTACGCCCCACCACTAACAAAGTCTGGCAATGGTCATTCGTTTGTCATTTGAGTATAACGAATCATTTGCAATGGGTTTCACGAGGTAACTTTTTTAGCTAGGCTAGCCTAGCTGGGAAAAGTCGGGTCTTTGGGGGCGTCTGGCGGCTACGCCCCACCACCAAAAGAGTCTGGCAATGGTCATTCGTTTATCCTTTGAGTATAACGAACAATTTGCAATGGGTTTCACGAGGTAACCTTTTTAGCTATGCTAGCTTAATAATGACGTACCAGTATTTTGGGTCTGGCGGCTACGCCCCACCACCTAAAAAGTCTGGCAATGGTGTTTCATTGAATCTTGGGCTACGCCCGATAATATCCTACCGATTTTACGAGGTAACCTTTTTAGCTAGGCTAGCCTAATTTTGGGGGGCCCCTTGCATGACCCTCCTGACCACACCCACCACCAATAACCAGCCAGACTTTCATTTCCATACTTAGGGGCATATACACTAAATAACTATTTACAAGAAAATTGGTAACCTTTTTAGCTAGGCTGACCCTCGCTGGCTCCCGGTCTATATGCTTGTTGTGCTTTTCCGGTTCTGTCATAAATAATACTATGAATTCATTATGTTAGAAATCTTGTTTTTTCTAAAAACATTCAGTCTGATTCCAAATGTTGTGAATAAAAAAGCCCTTGTATCCGCTGTATTCTTCTGAAACGCGGGTTTTTATAGTTTCAGAAATTGCATTCATTTGAAAATCAAATTCATTTGACTGACCTTGTTGGCAATTTCAAATTCATAGCAATGGTGCTGCCTCCCGCATATAATGCGTAATCCTAATAAAAGTTCGAAAGTAGATAGTTCTTAAAATATGTCATTTATTGAACAGCCCAAAATGTAAGCTGTACTATTCATAATAAATTCCGGACACGATGAATTTGTTTCATCATAATCATAATTTCGTGAATTAGGTCATCTTGTACTTTTGAAATTAAGGGAGTCCCATTTAGCATGTTTAGTCGGTCACCTGTTAGTGTTTATAGTAGAATGGCACATGCACTCTAGAAAGTACATACACTGTTCTTCTCTTTCCTGTAATTGATACAATCTCGAATTTCAAAATGAAACATATCCGCTTGCGCCATGCGAGGAGCCGAAATATTGGGGATCGTTTTAAAGTTCACCCATGTACACCGCCCGAGGCATTAATAAGAGGCACCATGAAAAGATATAGTTATGGACAAATAAAGAGGATTTATTTCATGGTGGTATGTTGATAATAACAAGAACACTCCGTGCACCACGCCTTGGTCATCATGTAAAAAGTGGTATTTATTTAGTAGGGGTGTTTATTACGAAAATAACACCGCGCACCTGATGGGGGTGGTGTGTGTATATAAACGTAAGTGTGTACGTGGGCTCGTGTGTGCGTGTGTGTGTGGGTTTAGGTGTGCGTGTGTGTTTGGGTGTGGGTGTGTTTGTTTGTGTTTGTGTGTGTGAGAGAGAGAGAGATAGTGCATGCGTGTGTTCGTGTGTGTATGTCTGTGCGTGCGTATGTGTTTACGTATGTATGTATGTATGTATATATAAGTATGTATGGGTGTATGTATGTGTGTATGTATGTATGTGTGCGTGTATGCATGTATGTATGTGTGTATGCATGTATGTATATGTATGTATGTATGCGTGTGTGTGTTTACGGGTTTGTATGTGTGTGCCTGTATGTATGTGTGTATATATGTGTGAGCGCGTTTGTGTACGTGTGTGTGTTGAATATGTTCGTGCAAGACTGTTTGTGTTTTTGTACATGATCTAGGGACAGTGATCTACGGTAGATATCAACGTTTTGATACAAAGCGCACATACCAAACGTCCTGTGGTGAAAGCGGGTATAAATTACATTACATTTTCTATTTAAGTTAACTCAGACATGCGATTTTTGTTCCGCTACAAATCATTCCATGTTAGTTCAAATTATGGCACCCATGTCAACTTTAAATCTATTCACAACTATTGAACAGGTGGGCGCCTGTGAATGTTCAAAACAATGGCGCCATTAAAATGCCGCTTAGATCATCATCTTTGCTACTATTTACCTATCATTTCTGTTCTCACATCTTAAATTATCATCATATCATAAATCACAGTAGAGGCATCTCTTTCAAAATAGTAACGATATTTGCATCAATTTCAAACAATAACACCAATAAACCATAATGTTTACACTTTCCACCTGTTCCAGTGTGTCACCCACTACTACGAAGAAGTGAGTATTTCAATTCAATTATGCGAATGGCTTAGCTAGAATAGGCCTTAGGGGATTATATTGACACACTTAATGTGATAAACGACGTTCCCCCCCCCCCCCCCCCCCGATTTTCTCGCTAGAGGCATTACATCACTCACAAGTGTTGTGTTCACAGTACGACATGGCTTAACGTCACCTGCACTACTCAGCTCGGGTACGGTTTATAAGCCAAAAAAACAGCGCCAAAATGTCTGATCTGTTGCTACGAGCGACAATTATTATGCAGGTAAATATACTCGATTGCTCGAGTCAGTAAACCGAGGACTGCATGGTCAATTATTAAGGCTAAACCCTTCTCAGCTTTCTTTGTGACCACACTTGACCCCCTTCCTTTCCGGAAGTTCAATTTCATGCCCTAGTTCACGCTCTACTCGCGTGGTGATGGTGAGCTTGTACACTAGTAAAACAGTACTAAGCAATACTATGCAAGGTGGTAGTAGGTACTGTCACGTGATATTTTGGCGGTCGTAGTACGGTACATGTACTTTGTGGAGAGGGTTCAAGGGCAGACATGTGTACGCGAGGACACGGTATTCTGGAAATCAACCGGTTGAGCAGCTATCGAGGGAAGACGACGTCAGTCACGTCATCATAACTTAAGCCATTTGACTTAAATTACCCGTGAACTTAAAGAAAGCATAATCGAGTTAGAGGGCGACTAAAGTGCTGTTTATGAGGTGTTTATGAGTGGCGGACCGCAGTCTACACGCAGGTTCGGGAAGAAGTAGCTGTTGTATGCATCAACAGAGAGGGAAAAGTGTATCACGAAATACTACGTGAACTTGGCGTTGGCGGGCAAGCTCGTTAAAATGAATACAAGTTCAAACTGCAAAGTGACGATGACTTGTCACGTTCGCACCCAACTCGTGGCGTCGGAAAGACGCACGGGGTTTAATCTGCTTTCATGCAAAATAACATGGTAAACTTTTTGGAAAGGAACTTGCATTCCGATTAGATTTCAGTTCCTTAGTATGATGAAGGCCCATCTGTACATTAGTTTGCCGTGGATGTGACAGGGTTAATACGATTGGGGTGAGTTCTCAATCCCCAGGGAATGTCCCGTGTGAAGTATCTCGTCCTTTTGTTTTTTCCAGTTCGCAGCTGCAAGAAAGGGCAATTTAGCGTTTTCCTAATTAATGAAGTTAAAGTGAAGTATACGTGACCTAGCTTCATCCTTGTACATAATACTGCTGTTGTATTGGCAATTCAGATAAATACAAGCAAGAAAAAAAAAATCATCATTAGTATCATTATTGTCACCACCAAGAGTAACCATCATCATAACCATCATCATGTTCATCATTGACAATCAACATCATCATCATCATCATCTGTATCATCATTATCACCAATATCATCATCGTCGCCATCATCATTATTGTCCTGCATGCTGTCCGCATAAGACTGCGTACCAATGGGAACAAAATATATATTTCGCAATCAGAATAAAAAATCAACTTTATAACAAAATATCGAGTAAAAAGTAACACCATTTACAAAGCTAGGGTCAGCGAACGATGTGTTATAAAAGAGGTAATAAATCGGCGCAAACAGAACTCAACGAGGGGGCACAATTTAGAAAGGGGAGGAGGCAAAGTGCGTTGAGAAAAAAAAAAGTGTTTACCATTTCAAAATGTATTTGTATCTACACCCACCCACGCACGCACGAACATGCACACACACACACACACACACACACACACACACACACACACACACACACACCAAAAACACGGTACGCAAACACACCCACGTGCATTAAATTTGTATTATCTTGATTATGTACTACGGCGTCCGTGAAAAACAGTCACCTTTGGCTGATCGAGGGCTTGTTACCATGTATAAATTAAATAAAACAAAACAAAACAAACAAACACAATCACACACACACACACACACACACACATACACACACAAACACACACACACACACACACACACACACACACACACACCATTCCGTAACACACGCACACATACATACACGTACACACACAAACACAGCTATACCACCATTCACTGTGTGTGTGTGTGTGTGTGTGTGTGTGTGTGTTGTATTCAATATGTGCATCAGATTTCTTATCTAATTATAGCTATTTTATAACAAATAATCTTTTAAAAGATGAACAAAATCACCAAACAACCTAAATTAACCCCGAACTATGGAAACTATGTAGGTGAGATTTTAATAATTTGATGATGCGGAGTTTTTCGACTTCTAATTTCAGCACGGTACAAATTGAATTATGCAAGAACCTCGTTTTGCATTTCGAGGTCAATTGGTTGTTAAAAATAATCATGACCTCGGAATTACGGGTAAGAAATTCACACTGATAATTATGCTGATTAATGAGACCTTACATTTCTGAACAAGTCATTGTGTTATGTGTTTACGTCAGTAGTTACCCGTTCTCAATCTGTCAATGTTTGTTTTTAATATGATATTTAAAGAAATTAAAATGAATTTCTTTGTGTATCATTTGTGTATAGTTGTCATGTACACATGATACACATTCTATAAAATATGGCCACCCCTGAACTAAATTATTGTTTTATATCTACAAAACTTCTGGATTTAGGCGGTGCTGGTTATGGCGCCACTGTAGTTCTTGGTAAGTGTGTTTCCATTTAGTGTGATTTTTGTTAACATTTATCACAGAAACAAAGAGATGAGGGGCTAGGCTATTTGAAATGGGGCATGCAAATAAATACTCGAACAGAGGTGAGGTACATTAGTCAGTGAACAATTCAACGAATCAGGGGCACCAACAAATGAACATATCATATTTTGTATTGTCGCAGATACAATTCCCGGGGGGCTAACTAGCTGTCTGTGCGCGTATTTCGTGGCAAAATAAATACGGTGCTCTCCAAATCGCTCCTCACCGCCGTGTAACGAGATCGGCGTACAACGTCACACGTCACGATTATACTCTTTGCTTTTATTTCTGCTGATCTCTCCTCCGAGACGCGAGGGGTACATGTCTTGCCTTACTAAATCTCAATCATGCTCACCTTTCTCTCCCCTCTATACTTAGTACTGATCCCTTCCTTGGCATCAGCTAGATAAGATAACCTTGTTTGTTACAATCTCCATTCCCATCTTCCTACTACATAAATTCATCAGTTCCACCTTTTCATTTCTACTGAGTTAACTCTTACAGTGGTGAACATTTTCGAATACAGTACATTTTAGAACTACGATTTTATTTAGCATTCAAAGAGTTAAAATTGTCCATTAGGTTTATCAAACACCATACCGACATCGATAAGTAAAAAACAAATGTAATATCAGCTCTCCGTGACGTAAATAAAGAGTGTTCGTATTATGTCGCATAATGCACGATATTATAAATAAATCGCTCGAATTAAAAAATACATTTCATCGTCTCTGGCGAATAATCGCACTCAAAGAAATACATCGACATAGTTATTAAAGGGATCTAGTAACAATGTCCAAATTCTCACAACTTACTAGTGGTTCCCTCATACCTTGTTGTATTTGTATTACCAATAAAAGCACAAAACAGGTTTTGTTTTTTCGAATTTCCCTTTCGGTGAAAAGATATTTACGATTAAAGTGTTCAGATTTTCAACTATCCACTGGATAGTTATAGCTGACTACAAAGTCAGTGCAATGAGTTTACAAATACCAATTTGCATTTTCGCTCATACTCGGCCATATAACATCCATTTAAAGTGAAATGTTCACACATCACTTAGTGGACATATCAAATCACAAAAATACACATTTTTATCAAATTACAATTCATCAGTTTTTGCACATGCCACCAAAGTTACTAGATCCTTTTAACATATTCATTACTAAAAATCAAAAGGCAATTGGCTAAATGCCATCTATTGCCCACTGACATTTCTCAAGTTTCTCTTTAGTAAGACAGAATAATGTAATATTATATTGATGATCTTGCCGCCCGTAAAGAAAAGCTGAATATAAGAAACTAAGCTGGTTTAAAGTTGTCGGTGGCTGTAGCCCCAGCACTCAATAACCATGGTAACTGATAATGTATTAACCAAGTACAGTGGTTGCATAGGGCGATGCCGGACGGTGTGACGCACGCCCCGTTTAAATCCATTACGGACCCGTTCAGCATTCATTATACACCACGTTCCACATCCATTGTCACCCATTTTACACCACCTACCACCCCGTTCCATCCCTTTTTGCCGCGTTCTACATTCAGTACGCCCCGTTCTACGTCCTTTACACCCCTCTTTATACACGACTTACGCCCCCGGCTGACACTCATTACACCCCTGTTTTACACCCATTACGCCTTGTTCGTGTTACACAACTTACCCCCTTCCGTTGTGCATCCATTACACCGCGTATAATTACCTCCATTACGCCCCCATTTTTATCGATTTCTGGCTACCCCACTGTGGCACCCCCACTTGGAAATTGCAATCGAGTTTGTCTTGCACACACGAGCCCCAACCGTGCCACCCCAACCACCCCTCAACAAATGATATCAAATCTATGCCATATTTCCTGTGTAGAAGGAACTGAAATTGTGTCGGCCCGTGCATGGCCTGATTTTGTTAATGTTCCCAGCTGATCAAAATGTCACTTTACTTATAACCAAATTGATCAAACTGTGTTATTTTGCTTTACTTGACGCGAACCGCAGACCTACATTCAGGGCCCTTTGGGGGGAAAACTTAACATGTGTTCGGAATGCAAAATAACAAAATAATTCGATTACATGTGGCTCCGTTTTCCTTCAAAAACTGTGGTTGAGTTATTATATTTCTTTAGTAACAAATTCAAGTGATAGTCACCAATTTTCTTACTTCCCTCTGCCATTTAAAATCGAACCATTGGAAAGGGCGCGAGGCGTTGATGATGATGATGATGAGATATCAGTTCATGACGTCACAGTTAGGCGCCGTTCCATATAAAACTAATATCGCACGAAAAGTCATTATAAAGCTCGTCAAAAGTTAAAGCAAAACTGAGATTTGGGGTTTGTACCTTTCGCGTAGCAACGGTGGTCCTAGTCAGGATTAACCAACTCGAAATCCCCGGTTTTACATTAATGACTTTCTAAAATATACCGCCCGCGGAGCCAGACGAAGTCTCGGAGGAACAACCAAAACGAGACTGATATTTCGGTCTACGGCGGTCCGCCCTTACATCCCTCACTGCTCAACTTTGGGGACCAGGGCTGGTATTCAATTCATTACTTAGATTAAGTTAGAAAGTTACTTAGCATTTTCTAGGCTGAGAACTCGACTTTTTGACTTATACTTCAGTAAAACGAAATCTAAACGTAATATTTGAAGACATTATGACATCAAAGTTTGTGTACAATTTTCAGCTGATGAATTAATCAAATCTCAATTACTTACGTTAGCTAAATTTTGACTTATTAAGTCAAAATTTAGCTTACGTAAGTAATTGAGATTTGATTAATCCATCAGCTGAAAGTATAGAATTGAAAAACCGGCCCAGGGCCCCGTTGCAGAAAGAGATAAGTTACAATTAATTGTAAGTCAGATATGTTCTAAATGCGCAAAATTAATCTGATTGGTTGACACACGCAAATTTTGTGACTTACAATAAATTAATTGTAACTTACAATCGATTGTATCTCTTTCTGCAACGGGGCCAAGGAATCATAAAGGGACACGTTTTATTTTTTTATTGGGACAACCTGACCCCATGCACATTTAAAAGAAATCTTGCCCCTACATCGCCTCTGTCTAAATTAATTATGGATGCGCAACTCAATGTAATCTGTATAATTAATATGCCAATGACCAGGCAGGAATGGAAAGGATTGCTGTCAATGACAAACGGGGGAAGACACCTAACAATGCCAATTGAAGAGATGATAGTTAAAGGCGGACATGTGACTGTGCTGACACATTTACCGAGGACGTCTACACCTAACAATGCCAATTGAAGTGATGATAGTTGAAGGCGGACATGTGACTGTGCTGACACATTTATTGCCCGCATGAATTATGAGCGTCGACCCATGAACATGATGAGAGATTGTCGTGAAGATGTAAATACTAAAGAGCACTGTTTGAAATGCTTTACCGCGGGTTCCCATTTTGATTAAAGGTTCCCTGAAATCCAAATGCAAGATGATGTCACTGGGGGATTTTTTACTCTGGAGAGTTTTATTTAGAGGTGGGGCATAGCAAACTGGAGACAATAATTGCTAAAAATGTTTTAAAAATATATAAAAAACATATGCAGGTCAAATAGTTAACAAATAGTTGATGTATACACTAATACATAATAGTTGAAGGCAACTTGCATTTGGATTTCAGAGAACCTTTAAACTAGGCTAGTTTGTACGCACTACATCACACTGAGCCACCACACTGTGCATCTTGCCACTGTTCGAAATACTGCACCGCGGTTTGCCATTTTGATTAAACTAGGCTAGATTGTGCATGTGTCGGCCCTGCGTAAACACAGAGTAAGTGTGTATTTCGCACCGTGCGCAAGGCGTTCGCCAGATGGCATCGCTCATCCGTTCATCGAATCTGAACCGCCTTAAGAGTATTAGGAATATCTTAAAACAAAAAAAAATGTGTAAAATGTTCTCGGTTATCCCGGACAATTTGAAATATTACAATCATAATACCGTCTGTGAATGTGGAGGTTGACAAACAAAAATACATTCATTTTTATTATGCTGTCAATTAGATATTCGAAATGAGTTTTTGCTATATTGACCAATAAGGCGGGCCAATCAATGTTGTTTTCCGTATCTTTTGCAATGCTGTTATAACTCATTGATCTGCTCTTAGCTTGTTGCAGAAATCGATAATTATAAACCTCTAATAAACTGTTATTAGCGGAATGTACGTCAGTGAAGATGTGCTTTTAAAAGTAAAATTAAGTCACTATTGTTACGTAATTGTTGTTTTGGGGCATCGCCAAAGTCACTAATGACATCCCAGGGTATTTCCCGCCAAAGTGGGGGCACATATGACCGAAGTGGCCAATTACTTTAATTTGATGATTGTACTGAATGTACTGAAATTCCACAGGGGTAAATTAGGGACTACGTAATTGACCTAACAATAATTACTTTGTTCCTGAGTAAAACCAACTGCTTGATTGTGCGCTCGTGTTGTAGTATAGATAAGTTTCATAAAGCGGACCAATGCTTGTTATTTGTACATGTATAAATGGTGGTATATCATAATTAAACATTATGGATATTGATATGTTTCAAAAAATGACAATACAATAACTATGGTCAGCTTGATATCATTTACTTTCATAATGTCATCACTAATCAGACAAGAGTAACAAAACAGCTTGTGGGTGGATTATACAGTTTGTTCCCCGGCCCCTTCTCTATATACTTTCGCTTGATTTACAATTTCCTTTAACTTCACCCCCCCCCCCCCCTCCCTTCTATCTCTGAACCTTTTTATTTCACTTATGTGCTGAAATCACCAATTTTTCCTTAATGTTCTGCCGCGACTTCATCTTTCTTTCCCCATTTTCTAATATTAAATTGCTTGAATAACAATTTCTCCCTTGCCCTCTTTATGATATATTTAGGACTAAAACGCCAATTATCCTTCCCCTTCATATTCGGCCGTTCGTCCTTTAATGTTCTGCCTATATCTTTCTGGCATATCTTCAATAGATCGTCTTGAAGGTAACTGGGGAAGCAGCCAAATGACGAGTGTTGATGGTTGCCTGGTCATTAAGCTCCCCAGGGAGTGTTTGGAGAGGGGTCCTCTTATAGACTTAGTGGTGTGAACAACCTGATAAAGTGGTGGGAATTGTTTTTCTCCATTTCTGCCGTTCGAACAATAAAGAGGGGAAAAGGTTGTTTTAATCGATTTTGGGGGTGATAATGAAGGTGCGATCAGTGTAATTATGGACAAGGATCAAAATATATATTTTTTTATAATGAAAAATAAAGACGAATGAACGCAAACACTTTCTGATAATGATTATTGGTACAATATTAATGTGAAGATGATAGCAACATTACCATTAAAAAGCGATCATATTCATGAAGATGGTGAACATTTAATTAAAAGCGGAGTGAAGTTACCGTCTTATATTTTGGTTTCTAGACTTATCCATATCCCATGGATATAATGCACCGTGACACTATACGACTGGATCATGTGCTGCAAATGAACTAAACGACTGGCCAGATTTTTAGTGAACACTTTCGTTGTCACTTTTCCCTTTACAGTTTTTAATCAATCCGAGTGACTCTCGCCTTTCCCTCCTCTTTAATTAAACTACAGCTAGGGACGCTTACTTTCTCTTTGGTTAATCAAACTGTTATTGAAGAGTACCTTCTCACCGAAAAGCCGCGAGCTTTACAGACTGGCATGCATGGGGATGCAGCTACACCGCTGATTGCCATTTTGAACGAGACTAGTTTGTGCGCACTGCATAACATTACGCACCGTGCGCAAAGCGTTCGCAAGATGGCACCGCGAGTCCAATGTACGAATCAGAACTGCATTTACAGTACAGAGACTCTTTACGCATTCTCTTAGGTTAAAGGGATAGTTGAGTTCTGGTATTGAGAGTACAGTTTTGGTGAAACTGAATTTTAGTAACCAAAACCTGCATCATTACATTACAAACTAATAGTTATAACTAGAAAGGAACACAAAATTACAAATGACGTAGTAAAGATCATGTTATCATTCAAAAAGAGCCGTTAAAACGTAAGAGGGCGCTCATCGGTTTCAATCATTTTGAATGAAATATTGTGCATGTGATGTTTTGTTGAAATAGTGATTAGATAGATAAATAACCAACAATTATTTAAATACCTATTTTGTAACTTTTTGAAAAGAGGAAGCATTTTTTGGGAATTTTTAACGGCTGGTTCAAAATTCTCTAATAAACCTGGGGCCCCAGCTTTATTACAAATTGTTATATTTATGGATATTTCAGCCGTCTCTGAACCGATTTTGATCAAACAAAGATGATTATATTATTTAAATATTATGCTCTTTCAAATTTTACACTCAGTTTTTCATTACCTCACGAAAAAAATAAGTAGTCTAGCGCCCTCTCTACCAAAACTCAACTATCCCTTTAATCAAACTGTTATTGAAGAGTACCTTCTTACCGAAAAGCCGCGAATTTTAAAGGTTGTTATGCGTGGGGATGCTACACCGCTGATCGCCATTTTTAACAAGACTAGTTTGAGCGCATTGCATTTCACTGAGTGGGTATTTATATATTACTTATATAATGGGTATTACGCACCGTGCACAGAGCGTTCGCAAGATGGCACCGCGCGTCTGATTTACGAATCCGATCTTCATTTTAAGTACAGGAACTTACCTTCACACATTTTCTTTGGTTCAAACTGTTTTTTGAAGAGCTAATCTTCACATACGCTCACGGTGAAGTACAGGGACTCTTACTTTAATTCTCTTTGGTTTAATCAAACTGTTTTTGAAGAGCTAATCCTCACAGGAAGGCCATAGACGTTAAATACCTCACAGAGCATGCAGAGTGCGCACTCATCGACCACTTTAGTGCGTTCAGTGTACTCTTGTGTGGGTTGGATCACACTGTAGATGGGGAGCGCACTGTATGAGAAAAGGGCAGTTTGCTAGCTGGGAGATCTTTTGCCCCCTCCGGCAAGTCTTATCCCCCTCACACTGCCCCTGGGGAACCTAAATAAAGAAATACATAACGATATGTTTTGCATAATGCCCCCCCCCCCTACCCCCGTTCCTTTAGGTCAACCCTTTTTCGCTTTAATAGTTTAATCAAAGTAAACGTTAGACTTAGCATTGTGGAAAATCACAAGTTTTCATGTATAATTACCATTACAGATTTAAAACAAATCATACAAGACATGATTTTCTTAACGTATCAAAATCTGTTATCATGAAGGGGATTTCATGTTCTCGAGGTAAGATCTCTTAAAGTTCAATGTCTCCAATATCCGCATTTTTGCTTTTGAATATGGTCATTTCTAAATGTCAACATGGTGCATGGAACATAAAGCTGGTATTAATGATACAGCAATAAGGGAAGGCAAACAAAATAATGTTTTAACCAATTATTGTTGAGGTTTGGTTACCATGGCTATATAAACGGAATGAGCGGTCATGCAAGCAAATTGGCTTTTGAGAAACCAAAAGTGGTCAATACTTCATACATTTTGAGAGGACTTTCGATTAATTTCCGGTTCTATAAAATATGTAGGAATGCTCGTGGGTAAAGTGTAATCGGTTTTGAGGACCTCCTTCATCCCTAGACAACCATTGTGCAACAGCGAGGTTGGAAAATTTCACACAAGGTTTCAAGAATTAATTTCTATTTTTCAGAATAAAAAAAATATCAAGATTTAATAAAGGGAGTATAAAAGGAAATAACATACAAAACAAAAACATTCTGAGAACTGCTTTAATATACATTTGATATAATACGTATGAAATACTAAATAATAAAAGGTGCAAGATCTTAGCAATCATCTCAGGGACCGCTACACAAGGATGGCGTTTCCGCCAAGGGAAGCAAAATTCGGAAATAGGTCAGCACCCAGAGAAATCCATTCGTCACTGTACTACGATGTTTAGCTGCTTCCTTGGTTAGTAACCGTGTATGACCATCGCAAGACTGAGTTGCGGAGTTTTGTTTTCTTTCACTGTATTCGTTCAGAGCACCAACTCTATATAAATTTAATTAGATAAAATACTAGACTCTATAGAGCACTGGACGGATTTGTTAGTATGAATATTCATGCCCCTGTTTGTCTTACGACTTGTTACTTGAAGAGTTTTCCGCGAAGGGACCCGATACTTGAGAAAGAGGTTGACACCCAGACACTAATACGACCGAATGTTTTCGCACATTGTATGACTAATGTGTTAGAGAACGCCACTGGATTATATTGATTTCGTTTTTCTTTTTTATTAAACATGTTAAAGGGATCTAGTAACATTGTCAAAATAGGTTTTGCACATGTCAACAAGGTTACTAATATTAGATCCCTTTAAAGGGACAGACCCTCTTTTGCAAGCCAAATTTCAAAAGTTGCGAGGTTATTGTCTTATATGAAAGAAAATGTCATTTAATAGCATGCCTGAAAAAATTAAGGCTTGAAATCTCTTTTTCGTGGAGTACTATAGACCTAAAACTAATAAACCGTCGTCCAACGTTTAATTGTGCATTATACGTGCATTCACCCGGTGAGAAAGTTCGCACACGGATTTCACGGAGTACCACATTATTTTAAAAAAATAAAGAAATACATAAATACCCGACTAGACAAAGTGACATGTACCATATACCAAAAACTAGACTACGAATATTGCAAAATACTTTTATTTTTAATGGCCCCAAACATTGGAATTCTTTAAATATTGAATTACAACAAACTCTCGGATTTCATACATTTAAACGTAAGTTGAAATATGAATTACTTTCACATTACTCTGGTGACAGCACAAATTAACAGTAGTAACTTTGAGCTAAACTGCTTGGCATGGTTGATGAACAGGTCCATTTGATCTCATCTTTATTTTTCACCTTTGTTATGATTTCTATCGCAGCTGCTGGTATCCCCATAATTTCTACATAATACTGTCTTTATGACGGACTTGTCGGTGTTCTTCTCTTTTCTTTTCCTTCTATTGTGTGTTGATGTGTGCACGCACGCTTGTCCAGGTGTACTTGCGTGCGTGGAGTGAATGTATTTGTGTGTATGTGTGCTGATTTCTTTCCCGGGGACCTACCCCAACAAGCTTCTGCTTTTAAGTAGGTTCCCCCACATATGATTTTTACAAATTTAAAATATGAATAAGAAATATTATAATTGATTTAAGTACTTTCTGTATTCTCTGAATTTACGTTCTATAACTTCAATTATTATGTGAATTTGATTTTGTATTCATGAGATGCTCATATTTTTGTTACTATATTTGTTACTATATTTGTTGATTTGTATGTTTCGAATGTAATTTTGTGGAAATCTGAATAAAATGAAATGAAAATGAAATATGCGTGACCCCTACGTGACACGCGCTAGCTACGTGACCCGCGCACAAATAACAACGGCATAAGCGAATACTAAACAAAATAACCAAATCTCGCTTAAACTGACTACATGTAATTATATATTCTTCATTTTTGACATCTTTTTCCGTGACATACCTTTACAAAAGTCGGCTTCACAATACCACAAAAAATAAGTACAATATTGTTGTAATATTATGCTAAATCGGTTAACTCCTTTATTGACCGATATATAGTTTGATGGAGGGACGCATTCGTTTTTCATTAGTAGAATCCAAATTACAGGGTTGTTCGATCAGATTTTGTTTGTGTGTGATACATTCATCCCCATCCGTCAACTGGAAACTGTTCAGACGTTTTGTAAAAGAGGGCCTGTCCCTTTAAATAACCCCGGAGTGAATACTGGATTTAGGGTAAGTAAATGAAATATTCATGTCCCTGGCATTCTAAGGGGAGAGTTACGTGAGGAGGGGCTTTCCGAGAAAGATACAAGAGCTACTCCCCCGACATTTCGCCAGGTTTGTGCATCGCATCTGGGACCAACTGCACACGGTTTGTTTTGTTCAACTCAACAATCTGCAAAACAACACCGTTGATTGGCTCTCTAAGGACTTCTTACGCTTTATTTCATCAAGCTCAAGATGTAGTGAAACAACATGTTTGTATTTAAATGTTTAATTTAACTCTGTTGTTGTTTGCAGTGGGTACTTCTTAAAAAGCTCATATGAGAGCGCCACTTTGAAAGCTCTGTAGTTTACGTAGATTTGTGCCAGTGTTGCGCTCAACCACAGTCCCACCTGGGGTGGATGCAGTATTATGTAAGTTGATCCTAGAATTGATCATAGAAGTTGATACTTATTGCAGCGTTAAGATCAACCCACGTAATACCAAAGTTGACTTAGATCAACTTCAAACTCAAAAAGATCCTTACCAATCCTTACCGTGTTTCTGAAACCACGGGGCTGCCGCGTGTCGTCGTCGTATGTAGAGTCATGCGTAACTTACGACTCTGCTAGCAGGCTAGTACGAGTTCAACACGCCCTCTTTAGCTGGCGACGCAGTGCTTTTAACTTCAATATAACTTAGATTGAGACAAATGGACGGTGTTCACAAGGGATTGTCCACGCACATAAATCACGTTTTGAATATTCATGTCAAGGAATTGAATCGCAGCAAAGGTGGCGTCACTTGAGCGTGAGGGGTGAGCCGCAGCTTCCTCTCTATCGATTGGCGGATATCGTGTCATTTTGCAATGTTTTCCCAAATATCTAAAATAATTTCTTTCTGGGCATAATTGACCTATAAAGCTTATCTAGGTGACAAAATAACATCTCGCTTCAGACTAGGACATGATTGTTATTCAATTTGTCCCCGTGATCAATATTATTTGTCAAATATTCATGTTTTCAATTCTGTTCTAACCATAATCGGTAGGAAATTGTTTTAATTCTATTTTCCTTGATCAATATATTTGTCAAATATTCATGTAATTAATAATTAATCAATTGTTTCGAGAAAAAAACTCAGCTCTAACATCAGTACAAAAAATATGACACATATATACAAATGCAGTGGCGATTGACCCTTGATCATCAATAAATTCGATTGAAAGATTTGTCCATCCTCACGACATCCGCCTACGAAATTAAATCCGTTTCGTATGACGTAAGTATTCAGGGTTACTGCAGTTCGACGTAGAGCTATATAACCCCTCTGAGTATCACGGTGCATATCACCATGAAAACATACCAATGTACACTGCACATGACCGCAGTAACTGATTTGGAACGAGAGGGGTTAATGGTTTGGTTTGACCAGGGAGGTTTCATAGTTGGCTAGTTCTCAATACTATCGTACCTCGGCCTCAAGCCACGATGATACGGGTTACGTTAAACATGATCACAATATTATGATTTGGAACAAGAGGGGTTAATAATCATGCTAATAATGTTTTGACCAGGGAGAAGTCCCAGTTGGCTATTCTACAAAACGCTCGTCCTTGAATTCACGCATATTATATGGGCTGCGAGAGTTTTAATTACAAATCACATCAAATAATCAAATAACCACCCTCGCCACTAGGACGTGGTCATGCTCATAATTATGACCTTTCATGCTAATGTCAATAAAGTTCGATACTTTATAGATGTATACATATCTATCGATCATTGGTTGACATAATATTTACTTTTTGTTCAGAATCGATTCATAACAGATCACAGCAATTAATCGAATAACCGTCCGCGCCGCTAGGACGTGGTCTGGCTCATTATGACCTTTCATGTTAATGTCAATAAACTTCGATACTTCTATATGGATGTACGCATAATATCTATCGATGATGGTTAACATAATTATGATAACTTTTTGTTCAGATTCAATTCATTACAAATCACATCAAAATAATAATCAAATAACCGTCCGCGTCTCTATGGTCCGGCTGCATGACCTTGCATTTTAATGTCAATAAACTTCGATACTCCGATATAGATGTGTGCATACATCGATCGTGTCGATAGGTGATGGTTAAAGGGGTAGTTTAGTTTTGGTAGAGAGGGCGCTGCACATCACAATTTTTTGTGAGATAATGAAAAACTGAGTGTCGAATTTGAGAGAACATGTAATTTTAATGGCAGAATAAACTTTATTTGGTCAAAATCGGTCCAGAAACGGCTGAAATATCAATAAATATATTTGATCTTATAATTATTTGGGGCCCAAATAATTAGATGATTTTTTCAAAAAATTAAAAAAATGCTTACACTTTTTCACAAATTTTCAAAAGCGTTTTTTAAATAGTTGTTGATGATCTATCTACTTAATCATTATTTCAATAGAACATCACATGCATTATTTTGTATGAAAAATGGTTGAAAACAATGCCTTTTTAGAAAGCGCCCTCTTGTGTTTTAATGGCTCTTTTTGAATGATAACAGGCTTTTTACTTAGTCGTTTGTAATTTTGTATACCTTTCGAGCATGGTGGAATAATAACTATTAGTTTATAATGTTACTGTCCAGGTTTGGTTACTAAAGTTCAGCCTTACCAAAACTGTACTACCCCTTTAATATTTATTTTATTTACTTTATGTTCAGAAGCGATCGATGGAAATGCGGCCTATAACGCGCAAGGTAATTTCAATATGGCATCGATAGCTTATAGATGTATTTTTGTTTATATCAGTTTATTTGTGATGGTAAACATCTATTAAATTTTCAACAAATTCAACAGATTTAATGTATGAAGAATCTGGCAATTTAAACCCCTCTCCTCTGCTTAAGTTACATATGCTACGCCATTTCGAACGCTTAACAAACATTAGCCTACGGTCGATTTACCCATTCTAATCTGATAAGCAAGGTAAAGCCCATCTCACTACTCGGAAAACTCTCCCTTTACACGATTCCACGCGCTCAAGGGCAACAACGGAGATGAACTTCATTGATGTGCATCTTAAGCCCGGCGCAGACAGAGCCGACTCGACCCGATCCGACTGGTTTCAATCAGGCTAGAGTTAGGCTCGGTCAGTCGGAGCAGATATATCTTGTTGAATCGGCCCCAACTGGCATCCGACTGTCTCTCGACTGGCAAAATGTGCGGCGAGGCACTGAAAACGGAGCCGATCGGAATGACAACCAGTCGAGTCGGCTCTGTCTGCGCCGGGCTTTAGTGATGGCTTACATAATTATTGTTCTTCACTTATACTTGTTCGTATGAACAAGTGCAGTAATAGCAGTATAATATGCTGTTCTATTGTATTCCGGGAAATTATTATTATTATGTTTCGTTGTTGTTGTTATTGTCGCTGTCGCTGTTGATATGGCCGTTGTTGTTGCTGTTGTTATTGTTGTAACTGATAAAGCTGCTGCTGTTGTTGCTGATGTTGAAAATAAGTATTTTATTTTGTTGCAAATTATATTTCATGGTCGAAAACATGCTAATAACCTGATTCCTGTGATATATATGAACAGGTATATTATCTTTCTTTACTGTGTACTTTTGTAAAAAAAATATTTGTTTTGCTGTTCTAATTAATTATGTTTCATGGTCAAAATATAAAAAATAACCCGATTTATGTTCAATATAAGAAAGGAACTTATATTTTGGGGTACAAGTGTATTTATGTAAACTATTATTTGTTGCGGTTCTTAATCATGTTTCATGGTCGAAAACATGACAAAATAAAACAAATAACCCGATTGATGTTCAATAATTATAAACAAGAAACTAATACAATTGTTTACCGTGTATTCCTGTCAATTATTATTTGTTGTAGAATTATTTCATGGTCGAACACATACAAATATATTGTGTTCCATATGATCGAGTAACTTATATATTGTGTACACTGTTTATTCATATACATTATGATCTGTTGTTGTTGTTGTTGCAAATTATGTTTCATGGTCCAAACCAGAACAATAACCCGATTAATATTCCATATCAACAAGTAACTTATGTGTTGTTGTACTGTGTATTCCTGTAAATTATTTTTTGTTGTTGTAAAATTATTTCATGGTCGAAAACATACAACACTTTTGTTCCATATGTTCAAATAACCTGTTTTTTTTGGTGTAAAACAGTGTATATCTGTAAATTAGTATTGGTCGCTGTTCTAAATTAGGTTTCATGCTCGAAAACATAACAATAAGCCGATTTATGTTCAAGATGAAAACGTATGTTATATTTTGTGTACATGTGCAGTGTATCACTCTATTAATTTATCAATATTTGCCGTTGTTGTTGCCTGTAAATTATTTGTTGTTGGTGTAATTATATTTCATGGTCAAAAACATTTTTTTTAAATAGCCCAAATTCATTAGAGGAGGGAGGTACGTCCTACTCCCTGACAATAGCCTATCATATTGAATGACGGATTGCGCCGCTATATACAACAAATATTATAACCATAATATCGTAACATGCATAACAATGGGTTCGAGGTGATACATAATTACATTAATGCTCACCTTTAGACATGCACTCATTACTACGAGTATGTTAACGCAAACTCGTCATTTACAGGTGCTATCAAATCATTAAACATTACTTTCTAGGAAAATTCGCCCTTGATTTCATTATAGCCTGTCCGCGCATGAAAGTATCGCCGCTTCCACCAAAACAAAGTCGTAACAAGGTGATAATGTACGCACACACATTCGATAATGATTGTGTTCATGGCGTAAATATGAAATGTCAATAGATTTGACCTTGGGGTTCGATCCCACCGCTATTATGCTACGCTATTAAAACATGGAAAACATGATGGTACATTATTAAAGAGCGTTGTTAACATTATCATGATTATGCTGCCGCCGATAAACTATATACACCCACGTTTTACATATTTCAATTACGTTATTAATGTAACGATAATTTGTTTTTCTATACGCTAGTTTTTTTTCTGGGATGGTCTTTAAAATCTAACAGAGACATACCTTTTTATGAAGTGCTTTATAATATCGAGGGTTGAGGAAACCTTTTCTGTTTATAGAACGATGTCATATAGTATCTCGATAAAATGTACATGTTTGATTATTTTAAATTATGATGGACTGATTTCAACAAAATCTCACGAAATCCCAAGAGTATGACATTTGAAATTGAACCAAATATTCAACATGGCATCATTTTAAATCATATCTGCAGACCAAATTTGAAAGCAGATACATGATAATGAATTATTGAAACATTTTTTAAGGAGACACGTGCAAAATGCTAATTCCGACATAGTTATATGAATGTTTTGGGTCTTTAGTGCCCAGTGCCCCATGCGATAATTGTTTTTAATGTTGATAACAAAATGACAGCTCCAGATTACGCAATTATCCGCCTATAGCAACTTTAAAACGGTTTTCTGAAAAGGGGGGACAAAAACTGTATTAGCAGTATCCAAGTTTATCTTTAAAGTTAACAATAACGATCATCTCTTCATGCCATGTAAACATTACCATGGTCATGATGCTATACTGTTTTGGCATAATGATGCAATATACATGATCTCGTCTAAGCCTAAGCTGTAATGAAATGACCCCATTACCCGGTAAATCCAAACTTGTTACCCAAATCCAAAATATCAACAAACATCACGCAAACTCTGAGGAGTTAATGCAAAAGCACGATTCACATTAAAAACAAGATTATCGCTTGGCTATTATTACTGTTAAAGGGATATCACGTAACTTGAATGTGTTCTAAATCATTGTCATTGAATGTCGCCAAGACTGATCTATAAGACGGTTACTTATCTTACAAAATTATCTGTGTCTTATTTTATCTTAACATTTACATTGTTATTTCTTACGACTGTGATGGGGGTATCTTACAGTAATGCAAGATTCGTGTCAATGATATTTGATCGATATTCGTTTTTTAAATCCAGTGCAATATGGGACTTTCATCTCCGGAAAAGATTACTCGATATATACGAGTTTTGTAAAATAAAGCAATATGAATTAAACAAAAAACACATGAGGAAATCAAACGTTGAAACTTTTAAGATTCAAATAAGTTATACGCTGATATGGGAAATCGATGACAAGTCATATACCTTTCGGATAAATACAAATATTAAAAACTATTCAAGAAATAACGGCCATTTTCAATTTTGTCTTCAATTACGGTCTATCAACACGTCATTCGATATCAGGTTCTTTTCAACTGTATTATGAACAAAGGTAATAATGCTTCATGTTACGATTTATGTTCAAGTGTCTTCGCCTTTTAAAATTAAATTTCACCAATGGTTATTATACAGTTCTCCATAATTTAGCTACAATTAAACTGTATGACGACTTAGCATTGTGCGTAAAATCCTTGAAAAGGCCTAACAACAAACCCATTTTCTTTTTAAACAAATAAATAATGCCTTTTAAGAAACAATTACAAATTAATTACTCCACAGTTGTGAATTCTAAACATGTGTTCAACCATATCAAGTTGACACTATATTTGGAAGCGCTAAATAACACATTGTATAATTTCTATAACTTTCTCTCTTCCTGTCAAACCAAGAAGACCTATATTACTGACTAATATTGAGCCGTAAAGATGATTTTTAATTATAGGAAACATTAACATATTGTGTTATTGTGCGCGGTGTAAATTCGCTCATATGTGAACGCATCTTAAAGCAGCATAATGTAGAATAAAAATAAAATATTTCATTGATAAAAGTACATTAAAATATTTAATTGCGTTTTTCATCAACTGCTTTATTTCTCTATTAGCTCTGATATTATTTGTCAATGAACGATCGACATACGAGTGTGATGGTTCTGAACGATTAACGAAAGAAAGATTTGTCGGGGGAAAGGGCGATGTTGAAACATCCAACGAACAAGTTCTCATAAATCAATAGACCGTCGAGAAAAGACCGTCTCTACATCGATCACTCGAAGAGAAACTTCTTTAAAGTAATAGCACAGCACGAACTCAAGCACAAGCAAACAAACAGACACACACATTGACAAACAAAACGCAATTACGAATTGCTTCATAACAAGGCTGTTTCAACAAATATGTGTATGCCTGATCATTTTGTTTGTTTCCAGTTGCTTAAAAAGAAAAGAAAAGAATAATGGTATTTCCCCGAAACTTAGTGAAACCAGCCATGGAAAATGAAAGTGCTTGAAATCCTTTTAGTTCGAGGAATTCAAACAGTTATTACAATGAACTTTACAGATTTTAATATTGATCTCAAAATGTGATGCTTACCAATTAAGTTTGCATGAAAAGGTCACTAAATACTTGAGAAAAGTTCCTCCTTGCGTCTTGGATCAGCGAGCATCCACGATAAAGGTCACAATCTGTAGCAGCAGAGAAAAAAATTACCAATATTTAAAATGCTTTCAAAAATCAGTATAATCCTTCGCGAATCACGGTAGATATTCCACTAAAAGTGTGACTGTAATATTAGCTCGAATTCAGAAAGGTTTTTTGAAAGAATAACAACTCTTTCTCTCTGACTCTCACTTTCGAGTCAGTTTTCGCAGTCTGGGAATAATGGGATGTTTGTTCTCGCTCAACAAAATAATGAATGATGAAAGAAGATACAAAAACATACATTGAATCACCAAAAAAGAAAGAGCAGTCGTGCTTCTTTTCTGAGTACCAACGTGAGAGCAAGCGTACGTTTTCCGCTATTATATAAGCCCGACTAAAGAATCCCGAACTAATGATCGCTGGGAATAGTTGCAAACACTCTGGCGTACGTACTGCCCGCGAGCGCAACGAAGGTAGGTGTGTGGGTTCGTGCGGGTGCGTGGGGAATTGTAACGCAGCAAGTGTTGTAGATAGACAGGTACCTACTGGCCGAGTACCCTCTCAGCCAATGATAAAGCTGTTTGCAGACACTCTTACCAATGACGCGCGTATGGCAAGCCGTTTTAACATTTATTCCTATTTCTTGATATCAAGAATTCAATTATTAATATCAAGAATTCTATTTTTTTATATCAAGAATTGAATTCTTGATATCAAGAAATCGAATTCTTGATATCAAGAAATGAATTCTTGATATTAAGATTTACCATTGGCTAACAACAGAAAATAATTTCTTGATATCAAGAAATCGAATTCTTGATATCAAGAATTGATTTCTTGATATCAAGAAATTAATTCTTGATATCAAGAAATGATTTTCTGTTGTAAAGCAATGGTAATTCTTGATATCAAGAATTTGATATCTTGATATCAAGAATTCAGTTCTTGATATCAAGAATTGAGTTCTTGATATCAAGAATTGAATTGCTGATATCAAGAAATAGGAATAAATGTAAAAACGGCTTGCCATACGCGATTGCAGGGGGATGTATTAATGTTAAACGGCTGTTCCTTTCTTTAGCTTTGGCGTTCAATTGCATAATTCATGCTCATAATAGCGGGCAAAAGTACAAACAGTTTGTTTCATTTCGTTAATATTTGCGAAAATAAAAATGATCGTTTGAGTCCTGATTTAGCTTAAAAGTGATTAGAAATCAGTGTCGGATAATAGTTTGATACAATCTCACTACTATCAACTAATGTGAATTAAGTTATTTTTAAATGTTAATTTCCTTAATTTCTAATAAGCGCTGGGTAGAAATAAGTTAACTAAAACTTTTAATTCATCTCTATTCATGAATATTGTTTATTGCTTATTCTCTCGAAATTATTATTTTTCTCTCAACGCTATCACATCTGTTATCAAATGTACTTTATCATTCGATAAAGTTTAACATTCGAGTTAAACAAGACATGCAACAACTCTAAGAATTAAAACTAATGTTCTCTTGCTTCTCTTTCTTTGGTTATGCAGCTCGAAAAAAGGTTACCTAGATAGATGGTACTTTATAAATGCTTGGTATTATTATTTATTATTGACTCTGAAAATGTTGTTGTCAAAACGGTTGCAGACACAGTTGTCTAGCCAACGGATGAGAGTTCGTTGCATATTCTACATACTGAGGCCCGGATTCACAAAGCAGGTTTGTAGGAGGTTTGTACAAACCATGGTTTATCCAAGGTCTACATCTCCGGAGTGCTGCTCGTATACAAGTAAAACAATTTCTAATTTCTAATGATATGACTGTTAGTGCTTGCTAACCAGCAAATTTCACCATGTGAGAAGACAAACATTTATTTGGTGCATTTTGTAAATGTGTACCATCAAAATTGTTAACAAGTAAGGATTTTACATTCTTTCTCCATCAGTTTACAAATGGCACTCCATAGATGTAGACCATGGATAAACCATGGTTTGTACAAACCCCTACAAACCTGCTTTATGAATCCGGGCCATACAATCTGTCTTAGTGCGTAGATGAGCGCAACAAGAGATTAGACATGACACTCTGGTGTAACCAAGAAAGCCAAAATAGATACCTTAACACTTCCCTTTTGCCTCCTATTTCGTTCTATTCTTGGTTTGTTTGCTACGGCTTATACGCGATGGCGGAGGAAGGTTGATACAGCCCTACGACCGTCTTGCCGCAATACCACCGTGACGTACGTCCCTTGCCCGTAGCCGTCCCCCCGCTGGCATGGCTGGGGTTTTCACTTGCACGGATGCCTCTTTCACCACAAATCTATTCAAAATCCCTCATCAAACAACGGTTTAAAACAGTGACCTTCTCTCGTTAGATCCCTTTGAGTTATCACGTTTCATGCAACTGAATTGCTACCCTTAAACAGAGGAGGAAAAACTTAGGGTATCATCATTATTCATATAATAGATTGTTTTGCATTGACGATCGTATACGTCCAAATATCTTATCCTTGGCGCGGGTTTAGCTGAAATAATTGGAGAATTCATAAAATAGCATTATTATTTACACTGTGATCTTGGTCGGCTGATACAAAGAGTATGTAGAGTGTGCTTAAAGGGATACTTGAGTACGGGTTCTGTTCGAGAAATGTTTATCTATGTTCTCTATTGAAGGTTGGGAGCGAATGTACTTTTAGATGGGTTCTTGTAAACTGAGCGAACGGTGAACACCTCAAACCGCCCGCATATTTGTGTTTATATGTACCTTCATTACAAAGTAACACGAATTACTGACGTTGGATAACGATAAAAAAAAGTATCGATCACATAGAGTATGTGACGCTGTCCGATCTATGAAATATATATTCACGAATTATATTTTCGTTCTGGGCCCCGTTGCAGAAAGAGATACAATCGATTGTAAATTACAATTAATTGAAAGTCAGATCATTGTGTTCTAAATGCGCGAATCTGATTGGTTGAAACGCACAAAGTTTCTGATTTACAATCAATTGTAACTTACAATCGATTGTATCCCTTTCTGCAACGGGACCCTTGATTAGTACAATGTAGTATTGCATTTTTAAAGAATGTGTTGATGTTTACACCAAAAATGTGTTGCATCATGATGAATCAATTTCTGTCATGACATTCTACTGCAGGGGCTCCACGTTCGTTCTAAGGGCCTATACAGACATGACAGACGACTGTGAAAGTATCCATTTCCAGACATAATCCACCCGTAAACAAGGTTGTTGCAACATTTCATACAAAATGTAAAAGAGCCATTCTATAGCAAATCAAGAGGCCTATAGATCTATTCAGTATCCTTTATCCATCCATGAATTGAGCGCGACCATAACGAACGTAATTATCACCACGGATCTGCTAAATATTTTGTTGAGATTCGGTATTAACATGACTGTTACAAATTCGAGCGAAAAGGGGGAAAGATTGTTAACGGTTTACTCCAATTTGGAATCGAATTCGCGGGTTAATAATACATGCATGCACGTGTGTAAATTTGAACATAATTATATATGTATCATTACCATGATTACTGCTCAGTTATTACGTAACAATGAAAAGAACCCTCAGGCCAACGGACCAATTATGAAAACACAAAGGGGGATTATTATCATAATTGCGGTTAGTACTTGTGTACGATGTTGGTGAGGACAAACTAAAATTGGGGGCGGTTGATACTTCATTAAGCGACGCATGAAGAAACATAACAAGCTTCGAAACCTATGTACCAGTATCGCAATACGTACATCAACCGTAATACATGACCACCGTACAGTAAACACGTTGTTTTTGCTCGCCACCCATCCCCTATAGTATAACACGTATGTTTGCCGCGCCTCGCTTCTACTTGTCTTCAAGCACCATGCATCGGACCACTGGACAGCTAAGCACGGGGGCCAAGCCGCTTGGCCAAGCCAAGCGGCGTAGGCCTGTTACGCCGACAAGCCCCGATGCCTCGGGAATAGATAATGGAACATTACTGTCGGCCATTGAACAAATAAACTCAAAAATGGACAAGTTCAGCGAAAGAATTGATGACATGGAGAACAAACTGATACGCAAATTTAAGGAATTTGAACATCGTTTCGCAGAATTTGGAGACGCTCTGGACTTTCAAAATAAAGTGGTAGAAGAGATCCAAACCGAGTTACCAAGAATGGAAAAAAAACTAAAAACTGACTTGCAGGATGCTTATATGGAAATCGACAAAGTAGCTGCATATGCCACCAGAGAGAATATTGTAATTCTTGGTGTACCTGAACTATCAGAAAATGAGAATACCGAAGAAGTGGTGAGAGACTTCTATAAAACAAAGTTAAAGATAGGGGATGGGGAGAGAATTGTACATCAGCGACTACACAGAATACCATCAGCACAGAAACCTCGGCCCATCAAAGTCCGTTTCTTCAGATACGACGACAAAGTTAAAATTATGAACCATGCCAAAAACCTCAAGGGCACATCGTATTTCATCACGGATGATCTGCCGAAACGTATTCGACAGATGAGAAAGGAGCAAATGGAGCAAATGAAAAAAGCCAGGGAGATGGGGAAAATCGCCTTCTTTTCCAGAAGTGAACCGTGGAAACTGGGGATTAAAGATGCTAAAGGGGGAAAAGATGGCGCGTCTAGATCAGGCGAGAGACCCCCTAGGAGCTCCAAACTGGCCGATGAAAGGAGCCGAGAGGTGATGCCAAGTATTCCAGCTACGAGTGGTGCCCAGCTCAACCGAGAGGACTGGCCGACATTGAAGGTTACCAGGGACCATGGGCGGCAAGGAACGTATCCAAGACGTGCAGAAGCGACGGGAGATCAGGAGCGGAAGGGAGAGGAGAATAGACGGGAGACCAGCGGCCAAACTGAAGCGGCAGGGAATAGCACAGAGGAGAGGAGGGATGTTGATGAGATGGAAGGTGTCTTGGAGGAACCTTGAAGGAAGAGGTGTACGTAGGGGGCAACGAGCGAGATCCCTTTTTGAATTTAGAAGCAGAATTGGATTTATTAAGATATTTGAGAATATAAGTCAATTCGTAATTGTATGAATAGGGTATATGGAAAAATTGAAAACGTGGAAAATGAATAATAAGAAGCTTACAGCATGGATAAAGATTAGATGAGGAATTCACAAGATTAGAGACGATATAGACAAGAGTGAGTAAACTCATAATGACATTCGGTGGATTAAAAGAAAGGAAAAAAATGGACAATAAAATAATTTAAAAAAACTTGATAATGAGTAAAATGAAGAACATGGGGTAGATGGAAAGTTAAAGAAAATAGAAAGACCGAGGTAGTTTAAGATTGAACTTGACAATCGAAAGGAAGCATAATTTGTATTATTTGAACTAAAAGACAATTACATAAATATATACTTGCTATAATTCTTGCATTCATGTCATAAGATTTTTTGCATTTATAATATGATAGATTTTCATTATGTAAGTTTCATAGAATGTTATTTATTTGTTTATTTTTTTTCTAAATATAATAATAGTGTCACAATATACAATTGGCATTTTTTTTTTTTTTTTTTTTTTTATAAAATTGGATATTGGTATTAATGTCGAAAAAAAAAGTACATGGGCCATTGCTTTTGCTTTGGGGTACAGGTATGTGAAAATGAAGGGAGTGGTTTTTGTTTATACAATTTATTGGTATTTGGGGTTTGGCTTTCTGTAATGTTATTAATGCCAGCCTGGTAGTCAGGCCTGTGTGATTTTGTTGTTAAAAGTAATGTCTATACGACCGACGTACTCATTGATGCCCTTTTGAAGATATCATATTGATAGTTTTATAATATATAATTGGGAGCTCATTATAATGGGAGAAGGGTATTTATGATGTTTGTATATTATTTAATATGTCATGGTTTTTGGTCGAAATAACGTGCAGGTGGAAATAAAGAGAAAAGATTCTGGTTGGTAAACACCTTGTGGAATCTTTTCTTTAATTGATTAGCATTTTTTAAAAGCCAGTTGGCTATCGAGTCTGGATTGAAAAATCTCGTAAAAAGGTTTTAAAAGGATAAAAGAGCTCACCTATTTAGGTTTCTGTTTTTGTTTTCAGAGAGGCATTATATGAGTTTGTATGAACTTGTTTTATATTGGTGTTTAGACACTATTATTGGCGATGAAAAGCCAATCTGTTATTTGGGTCAGAACTGAGTTTGTGAAAAAGGTTCTGGATAAACATGTTCCTTCATTGTTCCTTAGGGATTAGTTAAAGATATGTCATGGTGTTTGGTCAAAATAACGTGCAGGTGGAAATGGAGAGAAAAGATTCTGGTTGGTAAAAACCTTGTGAAATCTTTTCTTTAATTGATTGGCTTTTTTTTTTTTTTTTAAGCCAGTTGACTACCGCATCTGGACTGAAAAATCTCGCAAAAAGGTTTTAAAAGGGATAAAAGAGCTCACTTATTTAGGTTTTTGTTTTTAGAGAGGCATTATATGAGTTTGTATGAACTTGTTTTATATCGGTGTTTAGACACTATTATTGGCGATGAAAAGCCAATCTGTTATTTGGGTCAGGACTGAGTTTGTGAAAAAGGTTTTGGATAAATATGTTCTTTCACTGTTCCTAATTCGGGATTAGTTAAAGATATGCCATGGTGTTTGGTTAAAATAACGTGCAGGTGGAAATGGAGAGAAAAGATTTTGGTTGGTATACACCTTGTGGAATCTTTTCTTTAATTGATTGGCATGTTTTAAAAGCCAGTTGAATACCGCATCTGGACTAAAAAAATCGCGCAAAAAGGTTTTAAAAGGGATAAAAAGAGCTCACTTATTCAGGTTTTTGTTTTTGTTTTTAGAGAGGCATTATATGAGTTTGTATGAACTTGTTTTATATTGGTGTTTAGACACTATTATTGGCGATGAAAAGCCAATCTGTTATTTGGGTCAAGACTGAGTTTGTGAAAAAGGTTCTGGATAAAAATGTTCCTTCACTGTTCCTTAGGGATTAGTTAAAGATATGTCAGGGTGTTTGGTCAAAATAACGTGCAGGTGGAAATGGAGAGAAAAGATTCTGGTTGGTAAAGACCTTGTGGAATATTTTCTTTAATTGATTAGCATTTTTTAAAAGCCAGTTGGCTATCGAGTCTGGATTGAAAAATCTCGTAAAAAGGTTTTAAAAGGGATAAGAGAGCTCACTCATTCTGAGTTTGTGAAAAAGGTTTTGGATACAAAGGTTCCTTTATTGTTCCTTAGGTATTAGTTAAAAATGACTCTGAATTGTGACATTCTTATAAGTGATGTATTAGAAGAATAGCGGGTTTAGTGAGACGGTTCAGCATCTTAATGTATTGTAAATTGTTTTTTTTTAAATGGGATAAAGAACGGTACTTAAACAAGTCAATAGACCGCTTCTGCAGTGTGTGTAGGTGGTATGCGTTGACGTCGGGGTCCCCGTTGGCGGGCTTGGCAGTGGTGACTGGGTCCGGCAAGCTCAGGGTAATCTAGCTTGCCGGACCTAGTTGCCATTGTTGGGCTTGCCAGCGGGGAGTATTACGTCATACGCGTATTGTTTGCATGCATTGCGGAGGCGGTCTATTATCTGATGAAGTCTCTTTAGGGGAATCCTTTTATTGAATGTTTGAAAAGCCAATCTAGTGACACCACGTCATGACTGAGTGATCTCTAAAAAGGGTTTCGAAATTGATGAAAGAGCTGGCTTAGTCATGCTTATTTTTTTTAGAGAGGTATTAGAAGTGTGGAGTAGCCTGAAATTGAAAAAGGGAAAAAAATGAAGGAAAAAGAAGAAAAAGGAGAAACTTTTGTTCATTGTTTCTTTTTGATTTTTTGAAAAAATGTATTACTTGAGTCTGAATTGTTGTTGTCACATTGGAGTTTTGACATTCTTATAAGTGATGTAATACAAGAATAGCGAGTGTTTTGTACTTCTTTCTATGAGACTATTCGAAAGTCCAATGTATTGTAAAGTTGTTTTTATTTATATAGATGTAACAGAGGGTATACGAGAGTAATTGAATGTCATTTAATGCTCTCACAAAATGGGATAGAGGGTCGTACTTATAAAATCCCTTAAATGGAGTATTGTCATTGAATGCTTGAAGAGACAAGGAATTTCTTTTTGATTTTGTGTAAAAGGCGGGAAATCTAATGGAAATGGTTAAAGTCGGCGGGTAATTGAACGCCGGATAGAAGTCTCATACAAGGGGATATGAAGTATTATCAAGTGTAAACACGTCATTGTTTTTTTTTTTTTTTTTTTTTTTTATGAGACAATGTATTTGGTTTCTCTCTTGATTATGTAATTT
The DNA here is from genome assembly GCA_037951105.1 of Echinarachnius parma. NCBI lineage: Eukaryota > Metazoa > Echinodermata > Echinoidea > Clypeasteroida > Echinarachniidae > Echinarachnius > Echinarachnius parma. The sequence goes on from JBAMJV010003532.1 coordinate 239,214, forward strand.
TGTTTACAGTCGTAGAAGGTTGTCTACTTGTTGAGACATCATGTCTGTTATTGGTTATTCAGGATTGAGGTTTTTTTTTTCTTTTTGATTCCTTTCCGGTTTTTGTTTTAATAGAATGCTTAAAAAAAAGCAAAAGTAGATTTCTTTTTAGATAGTGTTTTGGGCTTCCGATATAAGGGGGTATTGAAACAAAAGCGATTCGTATGAGTTATTTTAAAAGAAATACATGGAATTGGTAAATACTTTTGTTTGGAGTATAATGAATGCGAAGTGATGGAGAAAAGGGTTCAGTGCTTGACGAAAGGGTTCCTTCTAGCTGGAAATGCAGTGATTACCCTCGCAATCCCGAGGCATTTGGGGTTTGGCTACCTATTATAAGCCCCTATAGATTGGTGCAGTCTGATCTCGGTCAAGACTGAAGGATGTTAAAGAAAGGCAAAATTCAGTAGTGACGTGTTTTGTCTATTGTTTATTCTTATTTTTGTGTAGTAAAGGGGATGGGTGGCGGCTCATTCGGACGGTAGTTTATTATTATTCTTTTTTCGCACTTGGTGGTTCGATTCGATTTATTTGTTTTGTTCTTCTTTTTTCTTCTATGTATTGTTATTCTTGTGACTGTTTAACTTTTTTAATTTCTTTTCCAAGGGGTATGGCGGTAGTTCCTCTTTTTTTATATTTTTGTGGTAACAGTCAGAATTATGAGGGTTACTCTAAAGAAGTGTGTGTCCCCTTCTCATTACTCAGGTTATATTTAAATAGAAATGATGATAAAGTTTATATGTATTGATATTGATATATAATGACGGACTTTGATAATATATCGTTTAATTGTAATTTTGTATCCTTGAATGTTAAGGGAATAAGGGAAAGAACAAAAAGGGGTGGTATTTTATCTTGGTTACGAGATAAACGAGTAGAAGTAGCTTTTTTGCAGGAGACTTACAGCACTAATGATGTTGAAGATGTATGGGGTTCTTTGTGGGATGGAACAATTTATTATAGCCATGGGACAAATCACAGTAGAGGGGTGGCGGTATTGATAGATTCTAAATTAGATATCCAGGTTCTTCAAGTGCGCAATGATAATGCAGGGAGATTTATTATTTTAGACTGTATTATTCAGGGATTAAGATTAATATTAATAAACGCGTATTTTCCAGTAAGAGAAAAATCAATGGAGCAGATTGAGTTTTTGAATAGTATTGATAACAGTTTGGATACAATAAATGGTAATGGTAACCCAATAATTATGGGAGGGGATTTTAATATGATTTATAATGTTGATTTAGATTATTTGGGAAGTAATAAAAAAGAGGTACAGTCGATATTTCTTAAACACTTTGATAATTATAAGGATAAATGGACTTTATTAGATATTTGGCGGGGGAAAAATGGTTTAAAAAAACAATATACGTTTAAACAAATTAACCCCTTCGTCCAAAGTCGTTTAGATTATTTTTTTATTTCATATAGTTTAGAACAAATTGTCTTAAAATGTAATATAATACCATCAATTGCACCAGATCATTTTGCTGTTCAGTTACAATTTTATAATTTGCCTAATTTTTCAATTAAAGGTAAAGGTAGTTACTGGAAGTTCAATAATAGTTTATGTGGAGATGGGGAATTTATTAGACAGATGGAAGTGGAAATAGGGAGATTAAGAAATATATATGAAAAAGAAATTAAAGATGTAAGAGTGTATTGGGATTTTTTGAAAATGAAAATTAGCAATTTTATTAGGAAATTTTCTAAAGAAAAATCTAGAAAAAGGAAAGAAAAAGTTCAAAATCTTGAAAATGATATAAGTGTAATTGAAAAAGAATTGATAGAAAAGGTAGAAAAGGAAAAGGTTGATTTGTTGGAAAATAAAAGAATGGAGTTAAAAAAATGTTATGAATATATTAATGAGGGTTTGAAAGTTCGATCTCGAGCATCATTTTATGAGAGAGGGGAACAAAATACTAAATATTTTGTGCAACTAATGGAAGCAAATAAAAAGAAGACAATTATAAGTAAATTATTAGTAGATGGAGGAAAAATAAGTTTTGATATGGATATTATTATTCGGGAAATACAAAGGTTTTATGCTGGATTATATTCCAAATTTGTTGTTGATGTAGAATTATTTAATGAAAGTTTATTTTTTAAAGGTTTGCCAAAATTAGGTTTAGAATCAAAGGAAATTTGCGAAGGTAATATAACTCAAGGGGAATGTATAGCGGTTTTAAAAGAAATGAAAGGTAATAAGTCACCCGGAAACGATGGTCTTAGTGTAGAGTTTTATGAATTATTTTGGCCTGTTATTGGTGATATTGTGGTAAGGGCTTTAAATGAAGCATTTGTTAAAGAAGAATTATCTTCTTCACAAAAACAAGCTATTATAATATTGATTCAAAAGGAAGATAAAGACCCCTTACAAATAACAAATTACAGGCCTATATCATTATTAAATGTAGATTACAAAATTTTAGCTAAGATATTGTCTGTTCGGATTAAAAAAGTATTAGGGGAACTTATTAGTATAGATCAGGTAGGATATTTAAAAGGGAGAAATATCGGTGAGGCTATAAGATTGATAGACGATATGATTTTCTATACTAAAACAAATAATATACCAGGGTTTTTATTAGCCATTGACTTTAAAAAGGCTTTTGATACTGTTTCTCATGATTTTTTGCAAAATGTGTTAAAGACGTTTGGTTTTGGGACTTCATTTTGTAAATGGGTTCGTACACTCTACAAGGGCGCTCAGAGTTGTGTATTTAATGGCAATGTATCGACTGGTTATTTTAATATTATGAAAGGGGTAAGGCAGGGAGACCCCTTATCACCCTATTTATTTATATTATGTATAGAAACTTTACCACGCTCGATTAGGACCGACAATGAAATTTCAGGGTTTATTTTGGGAAATGCACATATTAAACAAGTATTATACGCAGACGATATGACGCTTTTTGTAAAAGATAAAGATTCGTTGATAAAATTAAATGAAAAATTTGAAACTTTTGCTATAATATCGGGATTACAAATTAATCGAGACAAAACATATGTTTTGTTATTAGGCCCTCTTCATGGAAAAGAAATTGTAACTCCTTTTGGTACAAAAGTTGGGATGATTAAAATATTAGGTGTATATTTTTCTATGGACCCTGAAGTTCGAGAAAGAATGAATTATAAAGAAATTTTAAGTAAAATTAAACATTTATTAATATGGTGGAAACAGCGGGACTTGACCCTGATGGGAAAAATTCAATTGATAAAGACGTTTGTGATTTCTAAATTAATATTTGTATCTTCACTCACTCCAATTCCGCAAGGTGTAATAGAAGATTTGAATAGATTAACATTTGATTTTTTGTGGCATGGAAAAGATAAAATTAAACGGGAAGTTACTTTTTTGAATTACGAAAAAGGGGGTCTAAAAATGATTGATTTTCAATTATTTATTCGGACACAGAGAATAATGTGGATTAAGAGACTTTTTGAGGGGGAATCAATGATGGGATGGAAAAGAGTTTTTAAATTCTTGACTAGACAAGCAGGAGGTTTGTTGGTTTTCTTTTGTAATGTTTCATTTGATTTATTGAATTTGTCACTTCCGAGTTTTTACAGGGAAATGTTAGAAGCTTGGATAGGTTCAAAAGATTTTTTGTTAAAAGAAACTGGAAGCAGGAATCAAATTGTTTTTAATAATAGATATATTCGAATTAATGGACAAATTTATTATAATGAAACATTATTTTTGAAAAATGTTTATAAAATACATCATATAGTCGATAGCAAAGGAAGAATAAAATCTGTCAAGGAATTTATGAGACTAGGATTAGATAGGTCAGAAATTGACATAGTGAAACAGATTTTTGAAAATATACCATTTATATGGAAACAATTGTTAAGTAGAGATTATAATGTGATGGAAGATACTGCACTGAATTTGGAGTTTCGATTGAGTGGAAAAGATTATTCATTGTGTGATATAACTTCAAAATATATATATGATCATTTGTTAAATTTAAGATTAGAGAAGTCTTTTGCAGTTCGCAACATAGAACACTTATATAATGTCTTTGGAAAAGATAATGAAAATATTTTTGTACGCTCCCGAAAATCCACGCTTAATAGTTCACTAAGGGAATTTCAATTTAAATTACTATACAATCTTATTTATACAAAGAAACACATGTTTACTTTTCATATGGGGGATAGTAATTTATGCTCTTTTTGTCATAAAATGCAGGAAACATATGAACATTTGTTTTACTTTTGTGAAAAAGTAAGAATGATCTGGGTAGACTGCGGTAACGAGTTTGATTTAGAAGAATTAATAAATATAGATTGGAAAGGGGTCCATGTAGGAATCAAGGTTAGTAATGTAGGAAAAGATCAATTATTAAATCATGTTATATTGTTGATAAAAAGTATGATATTTGTTAATAGTAGAACGAAAGATTATCCTCCAACTATAAAAGATATTAAAGATACATTATTGAAAAATAAAGAGGAAGAAAGAAAGATAGCTGAACAGAGAGAAACATTGCAAATTCATTATAGAAAATGGAACACACTCTCTGACTAGGGTATGACACAGAGACACCATGTACAGAGTTCTTACTACCGCCTCCCCCCCCCCCCCTTTTTTTTTTCTTTTTCTTTTTATCTTTCTTCTGTTAGTTCGCTATTGTTTCTCTGTTTTACTATAGATCTCTTTTTTTCTCAAACACTATGATTATCATTATATGTATAAGAACAGATTGTATATGTATATGTAATGCTGTACACAATTAGTTTGTTGTACTTATATGAATGATTTGTATTGTAAATTTACGTTGTAAATTTGTTTGAGAGAAAATAAAATACTATTACAAAAAAAAAAAAAAAAACCGTACTGAATTCTCGAAAATTGTGCTTATCTTCACTTTATTGGAGAAAATGGCATAATGAAAATGCTTACAATAAATTGGAGTGAATGTTATTGTTTATATGCTCTGGTATAGCGTGCAATCAACACGTGTCGACTTTTTATATAAAAACTGGTCAAAATGTAGCATAATCAACAAACTCGACCTGTGACTACCTGTGTCGCAGAGTGGTGTGATTTGTTGTTATCGATAAAGTACATTGTATAACAGAAAAAAAAACACATATCTAGACGGAAGTTATCATATAACATAGCTTATTTGCGTGGTCAAAGAAGCCAAGGAAGCCACAAGGCGGGGGCGGGGGTAGCCCCGACAAACTTTGACAATGCAAATATCTGTTCATATTTGGGAAGCGAGGGCGGTGAAGACTGTTTTCTTTTTAGTTGTTCGATCAAAAACAGGAAGGATGACCATGATGATAATAATTATGTGACCAAGATATATCGGCCCCCTAACAAAAATAAATCCTCGTGACTAGCAGATATGAAAACTGACGATGAAATATCCTATATAACAGCTTCTGTCCGGGAAACCATATAGTTTGGAAACGGACGATACATTTTTCCTGATAAAAACATAACAACATATGAAACCCTCGGCGACGAAATGTATTATGTATGAAAGGAAAGGTTTCATACGACAAAAACAAAGTCCTCGTGTGTTTTACTGTCTGGGAAAACGAAGTTCAAACACTGATTTGGGACGAAATGTATTCGACATCAAACGGAAACTAGGTTTTCGTCTACTTCATGTAATATGCAGTGCAAAGAAAATACACGTAGGGGTATGAGATAACCCTTAAATATCCTGACGATGTTTGCCCATCTCACTTAACCATAACTAATGTGCCTCCTTCCCCGATACCGCAAACATCGCAGCCTCCTTCAAACGCCCTCTGCCGTAACGAACACGCGATCGATGCGGGGAACGAACAGCGTGAACAAGGGGGAGTGTAAACTCATACGATCAAAATATCAATCTCAAGTTTCACAGAGTGAGCAAACACGGCTTGAAATGTATCCTTTGGGGGCTTCTAGAGCAAGCAGAACGGCGTGTGTCCTTCGGTCCTATACAATGTATACCCGAGATGAAGCATAAACACAGAGCTCATCCTCTAAGTCTTCCATCTTAGTGGTATAGAGAACGGTGCGAATAGATGCTGCTCCATACCTCCCCCCCCCCCCAAAAAAAAAAAAACCCTTCCCTCTCTACACACACTTATTTCTTGTACCTGTTTTTTTTTTTATTGGAGATAACATTAAACCCTTATCCTACGCTCCCCTCCCATTACTACCCCTCTCAACCCCCAAGATAGAAAATAATGATAAACGAAACGCCATTTACGTTTTTGTCATAGGCTGCGCCTCCCTAATCATGGAATCAACCCCCTTCTAGGATCCCTGTATGAGTTACCATGGAAACGACACTGGTTACAGTAAACCATATGTTTTTACTCAGTATGTCAACATCTGCAGGTCAAAAAAGGAATCTTTACTTTTCTTAATATACTATTTCATTAGTGATTCCAATTAATAACCTATAAGAATAAAACCAAATAAATTTCTATTCGATCACTGAATAATATAATTAGTTTAATATTACTGTGTAAATAATCGGCGAGTTTTCAATTGCCAGTCTACAACATGTACTGTTACGTTCTGACGTCGTGATTAGTCTCCGCACCCATCGTCCACTTCACGTTCACTTACCGTTTTCATGGTGACGACGGCATGGATTGGACCGCTTTAACGTTGTCCTCAGCTAGACGACAGGAAGTGAACGTTTAGTGAACGAGGGGGGGGGGGGGGGGGGTGCGGAGCCTAATTGTGATATGGAGACTCTGCCCTCACAATCACTCCACGTTCACTACTCGTTCTCAAGGTGATGACGACACGGATTTGACCACCTTCACGTCGTCCACAGCTACCCAGCTAGCCACCTGACGTTGGGCCGATGTCGGAATTTGGTTGCCGGATGTCGGCATATCGCCGTTGGCTCGAGGTTAAAATGTCCGCCAGCCCAACATCGTCACGACGTCATTTTTGTGATATATTGGCATAAGGTCATTTTCCGACAATGGCCCAACATCATGTCATGAGATGATGTTGGGCCATTGTCGGAAAATGACGTTATGCCAATATATCACAAAAATGACGTCGTGACGATGTTGGGCTGGCGGACATTTTAACCTCGAGCCAACGGCGATATGCCGACATCCGGCAACCAAATTCCGACATCGGCCCAACGTCAGGTGGCTAGCTGGGTAGATGACGGGTAGTGAGCACGGGGGTGCGGCCTAATCGTAACGTCAGTTCAAACCACTCCACGTTCCAGATTTACAATATGAATATATATCAACGACTATACTCCGGTGAAAACAAAACCCGATGGCTCAGGGTGATATAGCCCGATATTCGTAATATCATAGACAGATATTCCAGATACAAACAGAGACACTAGCTCTTATTAGATTTAACTCACGTTTAGAATTGCATTTTTTAAAGATTTCATGCTATATTTTGGAATTCGTCGTGACCTTGACTGTCTACAATCAGTGGCGTAGCGTCGATTGGGCTGAACGCCCCCCCCCCTCCCAGCAGATAAAATATGTTTTAACTCTTTGCCAGCAGGAACCTGGTGGGCCCTGTATTAACTCTATAGGGAGTTTAGCATTCAGTAGCGAACAATTTAAACAAAAAATCAACCGAAATGAGTTTATAATCTGCGCCCCTTCTTTGAGATACACTACTTACTATTATCTTGGTCAGAGTATCATGTTTGTATGTTCGTGTTTTCTTATCTGTTGTTGTACAATACACTATACTTTGGAAATTACTTTATGTGTGTCGTTTGCCATTATTTATCATTTCAACACTGTCGGGAAGACTTTGATCTTGCACTTTACGGGGTTGAAAATAACATCGAATTGTTATCCATCTATTTGCCAAATGACGGGGCATTTTTAGAATACGCTCTCCCCTATATATCCGCATCCACATTAGCATGATTAGGCTGTTGCGCTCGTAAAACATGAACTTATTCTCCTTCATCTATCAGCATGATTACAAAAGACAACAAAAAATGTGTCAATTTGTTCTTATTTGGAAAGGTGGTGACAAATTGACTCAAGTCAATCGAATTTATTTTAGTGCGTATAGAAGGAATCAGTGAATTGCAAACGAAAACACATCGATAAAATAAAATGCTCTTAGAAATTCCTTGTTCTTCTTGTGTGATGATTTAAATACGGTATAGTGACGAAGACCTTCCCATTTCAATCAAAACACCGTTGTTGATATAAATACATTACTTTCCTATTTTTCTGCTCTTTTCGCACAAACACATTTTGTTTTCTACTTTTGATCACCTTAAAAGATCACAATAATCATGTTTGCTCTTCAATAATCCATCGAGGTGGATATTAAGTCAATTCATTTGACAAATAGATAGATGGATAACTGCTTATATGGTTGCTGTTGAAGAAATGTTATTTTTGTGCTCATTGGATTGCAAATTCCTTTGCTAACGTCCCTCAAAGAGAATACTAAACCGATTTGGTTAATATTATTAGAAACCCATTAATCCATTGCTTATGGGGCTTGGCAATTATGATATTGAATATATGGGAATTACAAAATGTAATTTAAGTGGACTACGTGATAAAGGAGTGATAGTAGTGCACTCTAAGAAGAATTGTATTAATTTGGAAAGAATTACTTCATTAATTGTTTTTAGAGCGAATATTCATATTTCAAAGGGGAATTTCCCCTTTCTATCATCTCATATAAGTTTTCTTGATGTATACAAAAAATAAGTATATAGTCGTTTAAATTAAAAGAGGAGTGTTTTGTATAGAACAATGCACATAGATATTTATCCTATAAACGACTAGAATATATGACACACAATAGTATCATATTCACCCTCGGAAACACGATACCTGTGGTAAAATTAGAACAAATATTAAACGATAAATCGATAACACAAAGGGGGACTTAAAAGCCCAGGATGATTTATCCTTCCATGCAAGAAACGAGCACGTATTAGGAACGATGTTTGAAATATCTCGCCATAGGCGTAGAAGGCGGGGGGGGGGGGGGGGGGGGGCTGAGGGGGCTGCAGCTCCCCGGGATTTTTTTTTAAACGGCCGTAAATTATTCGGCCAAGAAGCACATCAAATTCGGGGGAAACATGTCATGCTCGGGCAAATCAATGTGGTATTCGAGCAAAATAATGACATAATTATATTCGGGCAAACGCATGTCATATTTGGGCAAATGCATGTTACATTCGGGCAAAGTAATGTCATTTTCGGGGGAAAACTGTCTCATAATCGGGGAAAATTGTATAATTTGTATGACTTAACCATACAAAAACGTATAATTTCCAGGCATCAAAACTTGTCACGTGAAAACGGGAAGGAAAATTATTCGGGCAAAAGACCTCAACCCCCATAAGAAGAAATGTGCCCTTACGCCCATGTCTCTCTGACAACCCTGGATGTTAAATGTATGGACTTTATTTGTCCAGTTCGCTGTTCTGTTTCAACAAACATCATGTTCCATCGAGGCACCACCAGGCTTTGTGTTATTCTCTCGACATCGACTCGAATTACGTGTGGACTGCCTGACACGAATTACTTGTGGATTTGTATAAAACAAGAACAACAAACCTTTCAGAATCGACTTTTCGATTCGTGAAGACATTTCCCTCCCTTTATTTGATTATATATGATATGGATTCAACTGGAAAAGAGGACACCGACATTTAGATAAAGATGTACATTTATGCACGAATTGGTGAAGTTGAAAAGAATGAATTGTATCTACCGTTGTCATTTGAACGGCTTTTCTTTCGTAACTGAGATCTAATTCAAACGAAAATAAACCTTCATAAAAACCCATAAAGCTGTTGCATATCATCATTCGCGCGCTTCAAAACGAGACCCTACGCACGAAAAGATACAATCAGACATACTTTGCTTCAGATGTTTTACATAATGCATAATTATCGGTGTTATGATAATTCTGTCAGGATGTCGATCGCTTATCAAATATAAACGGATAACTTAAATATGTGAAAGGTGTACAGAAACGCTTCTACTGATTCGCCCTTGGCACACGACGATTCACGTATATCACCATGATGAACCCTTATATGATCGGTAAACATTTTTGTAATTTAAGGATTCAATTATCTTTCTTTCTTTCTGTGAAGGTTAGCATGGGCCAATTATGTAATCCTTAACCGTAATTAAAACTGGTATGAGTCGTCAGCGATCGGCATATCTTCCAGACGCGTGCGGACAGTTAGGTCATGCATATGTGATCTAACTATAAAACAAATAAAAAAATCTTATTCGATATGGAAACTGATATAATGCTTGTCACTAAACATTGCTAAAGCGCACAAAGACACAACTGATTCGGATTGTTCATAAATTATGTATGTTTCGTTTTGTTTTTGTTTTGTGTGTGATTGTTTTTCCCCTTTTTTCATGTGTTTGTATTTCCGCAATTACAAATTGGGCAAATGCAATACTAAAGTGAAACGGCCTATCAACATACAGTAATTGCAAACAAACAACTACCGTTTCTTGAGAACCTTATATAGGGTTAAGTCCCTTCTGTAATTCTTTGTTTCCAACGATAACCATCAGAAGGCAAAATTATATTCGTTCTACTAAGGCCCCTAACTATCCGGCTTCTTTTAATAACTGTTGAGTGGTTTAATTATCTCTAGATTTAATCAGACAGGTTTCATACACAAGAAATCATTATGAAAACTAGAATCAAAGTGCTGTATATAAATATACCATACAACTAAAATTTGAAACAATTCTTTAGATCTACATCTAAGAATCTGCGATTCATACAACTGTAGTTCATGCATACATGTATATCATAACTATACAATCAAGAATTTGTGAGTATAGGGGTACATGCTTACACTTTTTGCAACAGGAGGATATTTGCCGCTGGGCGCACTTTGTAGCCTGGATGAATAAAACATTAATTTCTTCGAATGAAAAGCTCCAATTTGAGTGTTTTATTTGCGATGATATTTTCATGACATTTGTGAAGAGCATTACGCATTATAATAAGCCCATCCAGGGTAGGCACAGTTTTTAGCTTTACTGGTCGAAACCATGAAGTTATTTCTCAAGTATGATCCGATACATCTTATCGCCTAACCCGATCATGTGTAGAACAATGAAAGGGTTTATTATTCATGTAAATGGAAGACCATTTCATCTCCACTTATGCCATTTATCTTCCATTAATCATATCAAAATGGTTCAATATAAAATGCATATTTAAAGGGAATTTATTTCCCTTGCAATGCGTTACTTATATGTATATTTATTCAGTCGTCACTTACTACAGCGTGAGCATCGCTCACTTTTCATAAAACAAATTCAATTGTACGAACCTAGTTTTTTGTTTATTACTAAAAAGATAATTTTTCAAAAACATAACATATCTTATTATTTCCACCCATTACTGTAAAGATATTGCAATTGTATAGTTCTTTGTTTCAATATGGATGTAACTATTTTATCATGAAACTGTAAGTAACTGAATAAAAAGTGTACTTAAAGTGGTAGTTCAGTTTTGGTATAGAGGGCGCTGCACAAAATAATTTTTGTGTGAGGTAATGAATAACTGAGTGTAAAATTTGAAATAGCATACAATTTTAATGGCAGTATAAACCTTTTTTTTTTATCAAAATCGGTTCAGAAATGGCTGAAATATCAATAAATAAATTCGATCGGAATAAATCTGGGGCCCAGATTTATAAGATGATAAAAAAAAAAACTAAAATGCCTACACTTTTTCAAAAATGTTCAAAAGAGGTTTATAACTAGTTGTTGATGATCTCTCTATCTAATCATTATTTCAACAAAATATCACATGCATATGTTTGTATGAAAATGGTTGAAACCAATGCTTGTTTAGAGAGCGCCCTCTTGTGTTTAAATGGCTCTTTTGGAATGATAACAGGCTTTTTAATTGGTCGTTTGTAATTTTCTATACCTTTCGAGCATGGTGGAGTTATAACTATTAGTTTAATACTCATGGTTTGCGGTTGCACCATGTGAGAGAGGAGGATTGGTGAGTCCTGAAAAGGACTATGGAGAGTCCTTAAAATGACTATGGTAGTCCTAGAAAGGACTGTTGATGTAGTCCTAAAAAGGACTGTTGGTGTAGTCCTGAAAAGGACTGTTGGTATTCTTTCTAGGAGAGTCCTAAAAAGGACTGTTGGTAGTCCTAGAAAGGACTGTTGGGATAGTCCTGAAAAGGACTGTTGGGATAGTCCTGAAAAGGACTGTTGGTATTCTTTCTAGGAGAGTCCTAAAAAAGGACTGTTGGTAGTCATAGAAAGGACTGTTGGTAGTCCTAGAAAGGACTGTTGGGATAGTCCTGGAAAGGACTGTTGTATTGCGAGGAGAGGGTGGATGGTAGGAGAGCCCCTCCTACCATCCACCCTCTCTAACCCTAACCCTCTCACATGGTGCAACCGCAAACCACGAGTATTATATACACCACCATGGAAACCGATACTTACAAGCAACAACTATTAGTTTGTAATGTTATTTTGCAGTTTTTGGGTACTTAAGCTCAGCCTTACCAAAACTTTACTACCCCTTTAATTGTGAAGATTAATACTTTTAATAAAGATGATAAAATAATATAATAAATAACATAATGATAACAATATTAATAATAATAATAATTGTAATAATAATAACATTAATAATACAAATATAGATGTTACCACTACTTTTTCTATCACACACAAAACAGCAATACATCATTTTGTTGACTGTCGTTACTACGTGTATGCACGTCATGTAAATAGGATTATCTTTTATTGAAACGAAATGTTTTTCAAATTGAAATTACAGCAAGACGGCCTTTATATTAAAATATCAAGTATTTGGCATAAGCTTTCGAAAAGGTCATGCGATATTTATGAAACCAAAAGCAAAAGCATGAATAAAATCCATCATGTATGAAATGCAATAAACAGGTAGACGAAATTCTTTGAATATTATGTTCATTAAAATCACCAAAATAACTTCTCAGCAAAAAAAGTACGCAACAAAATCAAGTAAATGCATTAAATGCAGGAAGCTGGATACATCCTTCTTCAATTCCCTTTTGATAATCTTGATCATGTTTGAAAATGAAAATTTCCGAACAAAATTGTCAAATAACTATCCAGAATCGGCACTCATTTTGACAGAAAGGAGATTTCGAACTCTTGATTAAAATGTATACCGGTCGGAGATTCGTAATCGCTTCTGCACTGCACCTAATTAATTAGTCTCGTACTCTGTGTGCTGGTTAGTGGCGTCACATGGAAAATGAATTATCACACGTTTCACATTTCATTCATTACACAACATCGTACATGTAATGTATATCGCACGGTTGGATACAGAAATTTCTTAGATTAAAAACAAGGTTCTTTGAGGATCGTCCCCCCCCCCCCCCCACACATACACATACAGACAGACATGCATACAAACATGCATATATACTCACATAAACACACACACGTGCATACAGACATACACTACTCCACACAAACACACACACACACACACACACACACACACATACCCGCATTCACACACACGTACACACAAACACACACACACGCGCACACACACACAGACACACACAAACACACACACACACACACATACATAAATACACACACAAACACACACAAACACAAACAAAGTCGAACAATAATCTTTATATTACAAGAAATGGTCGATTAGGGGATCAATCAGAAAAAAAAAACACTTTATAATGCTCGAAAAATTACATACTTATAAACATGATAAGTAGAAAGGGGGTGGCTGCATTTATCCCTTGTGCACCCCTATATATCCGCCCCTGCATCGGGATCAGACTGGGTGGTGAATATTACCAAACATTTTGATTACAATCTTGAGGGCAAAATGATTAGAATCACACAATGGCCCGTGAAACTCCGTGGAAAGACAGCTTGGCCGATTCGGTTCTTTTGTCATGTTCGTAGAATGTCGGCCAACGTGTGAACGCGTCGATATAATGCGGCTGTTTGAAGCATTACGGCCAATAACGCACGAGTTGATTTTTGCTTTCTTATCTTATAGATTATGAAAATGTCATACAATATTTGACCTTTTCTAGTTTTCTTTTAAACATTCGAATTGCTTATGTTCAGCGCTGAGTGGTTGTTGTTTTCAAATATACACTATCTGTCATTATCGGAAGTTGTTTAAAACATGAATTAATTGCACTTGGCAAAGTTGTTTTCGAGTTACTTTTCCATCTGTGAAATATTATATATTAATATATACAATAATTATATACTCTACAAATAAAAATCGGACTTACGAAAACTTTGTCTCAAAATCCTATGTGTGCATTTCAAACTAGATATAGTTACCTACATTTTGATTACATTCTTGAGCACGAAATGATAAGAATCACACAATGACCCGTGAAACTCCCTGGAAAGACAGCTTGGTCGATTCGGTTTTTCGTAGAATGTTGGCCAACGCGTGAACGCGTCGATATTATGCAGCATTTCGGCCAATAACGCACGAGTTAATTTCTTCTTTCTTATTATATCTTATATGTTATGAAAATGTCATACAATATTTGGCCTTTTCTTTTAAACATTCGAATTGCTTATTTTCAGCGTTGAGTGGTTGTTGTTTTCAAATATACACTATCAGTCATTATCGAAAGATGCTCAAAACATGCATGCATTCATTGCACTTGGCAAAGTTTTTTTTTCGAGTTTTTTTATTTACTTTTCATCTGTGAAATACTGAAATATAACATGCAGGTACTCTAAAAATTACAATCGGACTTACGGAAACTTTGTCCTGGGATTTGAGAACTGTCTCAAAATCATATGTGTGCATTTCAAACTAGATATAGTATAATTATTATTGCAAAGTTTGATTCTTTCAAGGATGCCTATATAATAATTTGTTTTGGGGCAGTTTCTGTCGTAATACAATTCTGTGCATCATTTAGGAGGACTATAGCTCCCCTCAGAGCTGCAATAACAATCCTTGCCCCTACACCGCACACCCATTTAAGGGGGTATCCCACTGAGAGGCGAACGTTTGCGAACGTTAGCGAATATAGCGAATTTGGGATTCGCCAACTTTTCCTCTGCCATTAGCGACATTTAGCGACTTTTTTGCGATATTTAGCGACAATTTGCAACATTTTAGCGAATGTTAGCGAAATGCAGGGTTTGCCTCTGCCAACCTTGATTTTTGCCAACATTTGTCAGAAAAGTTGGCGAATCCAAAATTCGCAAACGTTCGCAAACGTTCGCAAAACATTCGCCGCTCAATGGGTCGATTGCATTGAGGAACCATATGGTCATGTAATCGCTAGCATTAGCGAATCATTAGCGAACGTTAGCGACCGTTTGCGAACGTTTGCGACTGTTTGCGAAAAAATAAATTCGCAAAGAAATTTTGAACATGTCCAAAATTTCTTTGCGACAAGAAAAACTGTTTGCGACAATTAAAACCGTTTGCGAATTTGTTTGCGACCGTTTGCAACCGTTAACGAACTTTTTGCAACCGTTAACGAACTTTTTGCAACCTTTAACGAATTCGAGTTCGCAAAACGTTCGCCTCTCAGTGGGATACCCCCTTAAGATTCACTCCTGACAGAATGCTTCAATGGCTTCAAGTCAACACTATAGGCCCGGTCACATATCACCGGATAGCGTTAACAGATACCCGACGGAGATATAACATGTTCAATCCGTTCGTCTCCGTTCGATTGCGTTTTGTGTCCGTTCCTTGTCAGGCGATGTACGTTGTTCTATCCGGCGGAATGTTTTGCGCATGAAGCAAATGAAGACGACTTTCACCACCGGATAGAATTTGATTTCGCAAATGTTATTTTGTTGGACATCCGTTAACGCTACCGCTTGATATGTGACCGGGCCTTACAATTAATTAACAGATTAGGGGTAGTTCAGTTTTGGTAGAGAGGGCGATGCACATCACAATTTGTTTGTGAGGTAATGAAAAACTGAGTGTCGAATTTGAGAGAACATGCAATTTTAATGGCAGAATAAACTTTATTTGGTCAAAATCGACCCCAAAACAGCTGAAATATCAATAAATATATATGATCTTATAATTATTTGGGGCCCAAATAATAAGATAATTTTTTCAAAAATTAAAAAAATGCTTGCACTTTTTTTTTTTTTTTTTTCAAAAGCGTTTTTTAAATAGTTGTTGATGATCTCTCTATTTAATCATTATTTTAAAAAAAACATCACATGCATAATTTTGTATGAAAAATGGTTGAAAACAATGCCTTTTTAGAAAGCGCCCTCTTGTGTTTTAATGGCTCTTTTTGAATGATAACGGGCTTTTTACTTAGTCGTTTGTAATTTTGTATACCTTTCGAGCATGGTGGAGTTATAACTATTAGTTTATAATGTTACTGTCCAGGTTTGGTTACTAAAGTTCAGCCTTACCAAAACTGTACGACCCCTTTAACATCAATCATCCGGAGAGGAATGAAGCTCGTGCAGCTTGACCAACTGTATGCTTTCGACAAGGACGCCTCTTCCGTAGTACCCCGAACTCTTCCTGGACATTACCTACAAATATAGTTTATAATATAATTGACGAAAGACAAATTGCATAAAAAACAACAAATTAACAATATTTGTTTGAATGGAAAACATCAGTATAGTCGGACGTGTACGGTGTACGTAGGTCTAATATTAATAACACGAGTTTTGGCCAAAGAGATTTGGGCCTCCAATTAGTATTTTATGTAATTGTTTCGATGTTACATTCCAACAGACATCTGATCTACTAGAGACAATATCAGTGTATCTAAAATTGATAAACACATCTAAACAAGGGATCTAATAAATGGGGCGTGATGTACTGGACTGACAATTAAGGTTGCCGTTAATTTGATGTTTTGTGTTTTTCCAAATTCCTCAAAATTAACGCATATATATACGCACACACAAATATTTAAACACATGTCAGCATACCAAACATGTACCCACACATACACACAAACCAACACACACACGCACTCACACATACACACAAACCAACACACACACACACACACACACACACACACACACACACACATATAGCACACACACATACCCACACATACAACATACAACATACAACATACAACATACAACTCTATCGATAGATCCCTTCTGCCCATCCATGTAACATATTCTTTGAAGAATGTCCTTGAAATATAGACCATTATCATCACTCATGATATATTTCATCCAAATGCTAGATACATTGGCCCGTATTCACAAAGGAGGTTTGTACAAACCCCGGTTCAAACCGCGGTTTACATCTATGGAATGCCAATTGTAAACTGATGGAGAGAGAATGTAAATTCCTTACTTGTTAACAATGTTGATGGTACACATTCTCTCTCCATCAGTTTACAATTGGCATTCCATAGATGTAAACCGCGGTTTGAACCTGGGTTTGTACAAACCTCCTTTGTGAATACGGGCCATTAAGGCCAGGACATACATTATTTCTTTCGACGCTTCAGTATATTGGGGCATGTATATCAAAGTGCAGTTCATGTTCAAATCGTTTATTATTGTCAAGGACATCAATGAATATACACCAGACAAACGTCAGAAAAGGATCAGCCTATATCGAATGGCCTGAGGGTATATATACGCCGAACACGAAATGAATCAAATAAGAAGAGTTACATTTCAGCTTAGAATAATGCAAAATTAGATACATCGAACTTTATTAAATTCAAATTATTTTCGACCTTGTCTGCAGCGTTATCATTTTTACAATGTTTGTTTTTTTAGATGCAACGAAATGTTCAACTCTGTTTGAGGCGGGGGAGTTCGTAACATTTGCAATGAAGGCGCCTTTTTTTTCTCTCTCAATCCTCAATCGCACTTAAGACGTAGAACCACCCCCGTAGATTGTTCAATAACTAACCCACATATCTCGCCTGAACATGCATAATTTGTGATTTGTCACGGTGCCTGCATGCGCAAAATGTCATGGGGTCCAAAGAGTTAATAATGAAATAATTCAATCACATTTAAACCGTCCCTTCATGTTTGATCATACGGTATATACATCCGTTAATAAAACGCTGCTCAAAATGGTACAGGAAAGGAAACAGCATGAAAGGACATTACTTTTAGAAACGTCTTGAAAAGATCTCTTGACATGTTGGCGTCACATAGCTTTTGCTATTTATGACCTGAACCCCCTTCGTACAAAATGAACCGAACCGACATGTTTCCGTTTCAATTATACGGCGGTAAATAAATATTTTGAAAATGAGAAATATCGATGCATACAAAAGTCATGACCTCAAATTCGATATTAGAAATTAACATTTTGATTATTGTTGAAGGAATTACTTTTGGTCGTGTAGTTCCATGAATGGTTGCCTTGATCTTTTGACTTCGAAGATAAATAATAAAGTAACTTTGTGACGTTGAATTATACAGCCCTTCTTGAAAACGACTCCTGCGCATAATATCAACGGAAACTGCAGGCTTCCGTTCTAAATTGTATGCAGTTCGTATAAAGTGTTACAGAAATATGGATACCTACGAAAGTCATCACCTGTAATACTGATGTACAAAATAATGCCGATGATCGTAAACGAAATACCTCGTAGTTAATTAGTTTTCATGAATTATTGTCTTTAATGTCTTTCCCTTGTAACAAAATTACTTGACTTTGTGACGTCACACGACTTGTTGGAAATTAAATTAATTACTCCCGAACAGAAATGAAGAACTATACACATAGTATAATACTTCAAAACGGAGGTCGTTATTTTCATATTCGATTTATGAGATGATAATAGATGTCGATGGCCTGAACATTCTTGAAGACGCTTAACCTTCATAACTGATTTGTCGGAGGTAATAAAACAGCTGCTAAATAGTGCATGGATAATCAAATTTCACCTTGGAAGTGGTATTACACTCAATCATGAGGACATCCAGAACGCGAGGCGCCAATCGTTTACTCTCACTTTTGGTTACATAATAGACAAGTTAGACCTCTCATGCACACGAAGTGATTTTACGACGCGCGATTAATCTGCGCTCAACTTTATCCACTATTCATGGCATTTATGATAATAAAATGTCACATTTTCACTTCATGCATTTACTCGATCCATAGTGAACATTAAGCGAGATGAAATACTCTTGTTGGGATAACAACAACAAGAACAACAACAACAATACCAGTTTTAAACTCCTCTGTATTCAATTTACATCTTACACATGAGGCAAAACTGTTCGTATTATACAAGAGAAAATGTAAGCGTGTGTTTCATTTTAATAACAAAAAATATGACAACATTTTCTAGACATCTAGGGACTTTTAAAAGTATTTTGAATGAATGTAAAAAACTGCTGAAAACTGCTTGTCCACTATAAAGGCAAGTGTAATAAAATGTAAATCAATGAAGCCGCGAGCTATCGAATCTGGCAGATTCTTCTTCAGGCGTACAAATGACAGCTAATTGTACTCAACATAGAATTATAAACATATATAATACTGTACAATTCCATCATAAATACTCAAGTATGCATGAACAGACAATACAATTGTATTTATTGTGCTGTGTTTCTTTTCTTCAACATGCTGAAGATTCATGACAATTGTCTTAATTTTCTTCATAATTATGACAAACAGTAGTTGCCTTGGTAACATAAGTTAATTGCGCCAAATGCACAGCGATTTGTTTTGAGAGAGCTAGGGCTTTCATGTTTATGTATGTATACTGGAGATTGATTTATCCGCACATCCATTGACTTCTCGATATAAATGAGCCGTGAGTAAGGAATTCATAAATTTGAGAGGGCACACGCAATATATATCACTTTGGAAATGCGCGCGACATTTCGTCTGATATATTTGTTCAAACATGGCGACATTCTTGTATGATGAACTGCAAGGAAAATGGGATTGGTCTGGGCTTGTTAAAGTGACACATTACCTTCATAAGATTTATCCCAAAGTGATATTTGATCATTCAATAATCGTAAGATTCTTCTGAATTACGCGTTATATAGCTTAATATAAACACTGCTCATAACTAGTGACAAGTTGAAGATTGATGTCAGAGATTATCACATACTGCGCAGTGATTTCGACTTCAATTGAAAAGCCTACATTCAATCATGATTCAATCATACATATCTCCATAATTAGGGAGACATTTTGAACAAAATCTAATCACATTTCATTATCTTGTTATCATAAAGCCAATCAACATGGTATAAGAGAAAATGTGAATGCTCCAAGTGATTTTGGTTGAATTTGACAAAGTTAATGGATCGCTTTATCTCTTGCAATGCTGTTGTGCGTCCGGTCCTCGAACCCCCGTGCAGTTTTCAAATATTAAAAAACAATGCATAAATAAATGAATGAAATGAAAATAAATCTTCTGTTCTTGCCGTCTGTCGATAAAAATGAAATCCGATTAAACCGAGAGAGCGAAATGTTTCAATTTATCTTCGTCGAGATCGTAGTACACAAGTGAAAGTATGCTTGTCTCACCGGGTGTACAACAAACGTTGGAATTTTTTCTTAAAATGAGAGAGAAATCAATAATGATAAATCAACCATTAATTGTTCAAATAGATAAGTTCAAGTTCACCCATTCCCCCACTTTATATGACTGTATATACGGGAGTCATCACGGAGCGCAATTCCATATGATTAACTGACAAAATGAATTTGTTTTGCATCATGAACTTTGCACAAAGATAACAAACTTCAAATTGGATTGTATAGGAAAGTAATGAGTAGCGCTCGTTGTTGATTATAAGCTCCACGTGAGGATTCAAATGGTAAACAACAGACTTTCATTGTATTCTATAACGAGTTAGAAAATTGCAATGTCGTAATACTGTTTCTTTTATCTGTTTTTCTTCATAATGATACAGTCATCTCAGTTATACCAAGGACTATGAAATACCCGTGCCATTGTATTGATATTGTTGTAAGAGATGTGAAATAAATTACATATGAATGGAAGTGAATGACTTTACACATTTTCTCTAAAAGTGTCATTAACAAAGAATACTGATTAGTAAACTGCAGAATGGCATGTTTGGTTGTTTAATTGCATAATCTGCAAGCTTTAATGCATTCTCTATACCAGTACAAAATTAGTTCCGCAAACTCTTACATAGAAAATAACACGATATCAGAACAGAACATCACTCCTTGCATGCCTTGCTTAGAATTGAGTGTCGACCTTGTCCTACGTTGGTATGTTTCACGTGTTGATTGGCACATAAGTCGCATAATGTAAATACTATCAATATCACTATCCCACACTGCCCATCGCTATGAGGTAAATGCATATCCACTACACATGCTGATTTTTTATATAATTCATATAATTGATAAATATATAAAAAACAATGAATTCAGCATTGTTTTGCAAAAAGACGGCAGCACACATCATATACAGTAAATGTAATGCCCGGCGCAGACAGAGCAGACTCGACCCGATCCGACTGGTTTTCAGCCTGATTAACTCAGTATGTGCTGCCTTAGGACTCCGGTTTTTCCAGTCAAGTGCCAGTCGGAGGTCATTCAAGGCCGATTCAACATGTTGGATCGGCTCCGACTGAGCGAAACTGACTCTAGCCTGACTGAAAACCAGTCGGATCGGGTCGAGTCGGCTCTGTCTGCGCCGGGCTTAAGTATCATGGCTGAATTCATAGGATACTGGTAAAGAAGGAGTCAAATAGAACCGCGCTGCAAAATGGTATTACACCAAGTCAGTGGCGGCTCTTTCATGTTTTCTAACCCGTATAGTATGAACTGTGAAGGTTAAACCGTTTTCCAATCTATTAAAGGGTAATACCCTCGGCTGGACATGCGTAATGATGGTAATGACATTGACTTAAGGATCTATCACAATTTAATAGCGAGTTCTGGAGCAACTAATGCACGCCTTCACCTTTTGCACGAACGCCTAAAAAGGGCATATTTCCTTTCGATCGAAACAAAACGAACAATTATTTAAGAGTCTAATGCATGGAGCTGGGATGTCTTTGAACCAGCCTGTAGATAAAATAAAAGCTTTCTTACTTGATTTCGTTGAATTCGTTCGGAAGCAAATTTGTCAGATTGGAAGCTGTCCGAATGTGTTATCTAACTCGGGAATTAAAGCGGACCACATAGTGGATGGTTTGGGACAGTGTCGATTTATTGGCGCGCATCTTTCGCCAGAGAGTTGATGAAAGTGGAAAGGCTATTGTGGTGTACCGTGCAGTACCTTACAGTGTACATGCGTGATTTGACTAGTCATATAATCGATGGTCACTCAAGTCAATATCCGATCAACTCCAGCTTCTTCAATCTATTTTACTCCTAGAAATGGCAAATAATATCGAGAAATTGTTAATATGCATTTGAGGGATTTCCCTCTATAGGTTCTTCAGATGAGATTATTAATGAAGCACATGGAAATGAACTTTTGGCAGAAAGAAGCCTTACTTATTATGTTAATATCTTCGTCCCAGTAAACATGTTACAAGAAAAACAAATCATTCAACATCACCTTCTATTCTGCTGCATTTAATTTGTCTAACTTTCGTTTCGAAATACGTTTTATGCGACAAAATAGGACCCCGTAAAATAAAATTGTACTTTTAATCGTACGATCAATCAAGGTGATCATAATTATGACTACTTAATTGCTCGTACATGACCAATCGATTTGCCATATTAATTAATCGTACGATTAATCGCACAGTTTAATTATACAGGCCCTGATAAAGTGATAGTATAGTAACATAACCCGTAATGTAGGTTTTCCCGTCCATTTTCACACTTCTGTCATTCAATTTGATACAAATTTTACTTCAATTTCGTCACGAGAAGCCTAATGTGTGACAATGCTAAATTCAAATTTGCCTTTAGTCGATCATTTTTTACAAAAAAGTCCATGGACTCAGTTTAGTCGTTTGTCACACATTTTCGTCAATTACCGATTACAAGTCAAGTTCGTCGGTCAGTTGCTGAACACATACGTATGTGACCGACATATTTTAATTGTAATATGGACGATAATGCGTGACAAATTACTAAATTGAGTGGAATTTATGTGAAATTGGTCGACCAAAGACGAAATTAAAGTTGGGAATTAGCGCAATCCAGGCTTCTCGGGAAGAAATTAAAGTAAACATTTGTAAAAATTGAATTACACAAGTTTGGACGGGAAACCCTATACAGTCATCATACAATATTTAGACTGACGGCGTTAGAATAAAGTAATATAAAAAAAGATGAACAAAGAATTGGGTTTTGTTGTGACTCGAACCTAGCACCTGCGGAGTGTTAGAATGGTGCTCTCCAACTGAGCTACAAGGTACCCTATATATATTCATGCTAGTTGGCGGCCGTTTCACATACTACCTATGGGAGAGGAACAGTGCAAGTAAACATAAACACAAATGCGTATTTATTGAAACAGCAATACTAAGTTGTTTGAACCAGTGTACGAATAATAGTTAACTTATATATAAATAATAATTTGACATTTGAATACAGCAACTAGTTTTATACAAGGCATTCGAACTGACGGTCGAAGCGAGGGTCAAGGAATTATGAGACAGAACAAGGTTATGAACTTGATGATTGGAAATGTTCTCAAATGTCAGCCTATATACTACACTCATCATAATCACCGTAACAGGGCAACTTTTATCGATTTTATTAATTCCATATTCCAATTCTTCCAATGTTTCATATTCAATACGCGAGACCTGAATACGGAATTGGAACACGACATTTCAATTGTATACGTAATATGTGAAAGCAGCTGCTTCAAACAGTGAGTGCAAATCACAATGAAAACTAGAAGAACAACAGGAAGTTGTAAGCATATTTCAAAGAGCTCGCAATTTGTTTCCTTCGACCGTCGTGTACTTTCGCAAAAGTTAATATGAAGGGATGTGGGTGGCTATAGAGTAGAAGCAATACACCTTCTCATATAAAAACATTGTGCTGCACGTTTTAACTTTATGGAAATCGTAATACCTTTTACAGAACCTCTGCGAATGCACAGGTTGTGCTGGACATGCTTTTATCATTACAGAAGCGTAGGTCATACCTTTTAACCTATTGCCGACATTTTCATGCATGTTATTTCTGCGAAATTTACCCGGAACAATAACTTTGTATAAAGTTCTTGCGAAGGGACTCCAGGCATTTTTATTCAAGAGACACTTTCTACTTAAAGGGGTAGTACAGTTTTGGTAAGGCTGAACTTTAGTAACCAAACCTGGACAGTAACATTATAAACTAATAGTTATTACTCCACCATGCTCAAAAGGTATACAAAATTACAAACGACTAAGTAAAAAACCCGTTATCATTCAAAAAGAGCCATTAAAACACAAGAGGGCGCTTTCTAAAAAGGCATTGCATGGTTTCAACCATTTTTCATACAAAATTATGCATGTGATGTTTTATTGAAATAATGATTAAGTAGAGTATTAAGTGTGTATTTAAAACGCGTTCACACAGCACGGTCTGTATATTAAGGTTACATCTTGCGACCACACTACACTCTAAGTTTAGCGAGGACCCCACATTCACACATAACACCTTGTTCACTGCGCCTGTGGCATTGCAGATTTTATCATGCATTAATGTTGGTATTGAACCAGTATTTAAGTTAGCTGTGTGAACACAATGTTACTCGGCTACGGATAATTCAATCGATAATGGAACTGCAGTACCGAAAAATGGGAGAATAAGTGGAGTGACAAAATGTGTAAATGAATGCAACATGCATAATAAACGGAGTTTCAAGACATTCACCTACATGTTCGCCCTAAGTACTATAGTAGGGGGTGTTGCACTTTTCTTGCCCATGGCTTGTATCCACACCAAGGTCTGCCACCCAGCGCGCGGTAGTGTTTGGCCACAGATAACCACGAATCCTGTGTGGACGCGGGGTCTGGGTGGTTTAATTTGGGGTTCATGAAAGAAAGGTTGATGATATGCAAAGTGCCTTTATAGAAAAGAGCAAGTACCTCTTATATTTACGGGAATGTGCCATGAAAAATGTATGAAACTTCACCGATTTTAATTTAGGAAGAACGTACTTTCGCTATAATTTACGATCCATTTATCAAATGAATAATTTAACGGGTCAGACAACAATACAGTATAATGAAGCTTCTCTAGATACAAACTTAATAAATCGAGTCAAAATCGTTATCGTATGGTTTCAGTACTTTAACCTTTTTAAATTCTTGAATGTATTTCTTAGAAAAATAAACTAGATGCTACGTACGCCTCAACCACGGAAGTGAACTGAGTTAGTTCAGCTAAAAAACAAAACTTTGATCTAGAATATTGAAAACATCAAGACATGATCGAGCTTCTCTTTCACATTTGTATTTATTCGATTTTGTAATTCCCGTAATTCCTGAGTCCGCTAGTCTGTATCGTCAAGCATTATTTCACGACGACAAATGTACAGTTTCTCCGAGAAATTTAGGGTCAGATGTCTAAATTGTAGGTTTTTTATTTGATTTTCATGATCTTTGTCCTTTTTCACAAAAAAGCTGCAACATTTTGGCATCCCGCTGAGAGGCAACAACAGGTCAGACAGGAGATTCTTTTCAAATCAAGACAGGAATGTCGTATCTTATAGTTTTCATACGGATTAAGACGGATATCAATGGATTAAGCCCCTTTATACACTAATAAGGATTAACCAGAGATTAAAAGAAACCCTATTCTACAACTGTCTCCTCGTTATTCCAGTATTAGGCAGTGTTATATGTTTATTCGACTATTCCTTTGTCATTGTTTGTTCCCGAAATGCAAAATAATCGACATTTCCTATCCATAATACATCTCCGTTTGTTCGTCGGTATATTATTTTAAAGTAATAAACGGTGTAAATCGGTTTTCTTTTTGTATTTTGCTTTCGCCATGTGTTCTTTAATGATTTAACAATATTACGTTTGTTATTAATTTAAATAAATCATTTCCATATGATGATACTTTTTATGTGATTTAACGATCTAATCATTATGATGTTTGAAAAGAAAGATGATCTACAAAACAATTCGCGTCTCCTGGAAACAAAAAAAATACCTTTCCAAAGATGATACCGATGCAGTGAAAAAATAGAATTCACCCCTTTTTTAAAATTACGTACAGTATTTGTTTTGAATGATCATGATAATAGACGGGCATATATTTTAATTAACCTTTAGTATTCTTGTGTGCGTGGGTGGTTATTATGATCATTTGATGTTGCGAATGGCTAGAAAAGGTTATCTTATGTCACGTGAAACTGTTTCCGTGATGTAACGATCCGATAAAAGCAAGATCGATTATGTTTTCGAAAGGTCTTCTTTCCCGCATAAAGGGGGTGAACGAACCGCTTTCAAATGAGCACATTTCCTGAGGGAATAGAGCAATTTTATTGCTGGAATAATTGTTTTCTATTTGCATTTTACCTGACAAAAGAGCAAAATTGGTCAACTTAGAAATAACAACTGCTCTGCATGACAAGACGGGGTGACAAGATGATTCAACAGGATTATTCGCTATCATCCATCTTAACACAAGTGCCTGACATTGTGGTATATTGTTACGCGATACCTTTACAACCAGATTGACACGACTCTTCAATTGCTTCTTTGATGGGGGGAGTATTATAGCCCTTTGGTTGGAAAGTTCTGATTTTAAACCCCCTTATACTTCCATTCTTACGGGCTTAACAGCGGGATTAGAACAAGAATAGGATTACTCGTAAATCGGGGCCAACCCTTCCAATTAAAATAGAAAACCAGCAGGATGATTTGAAGTTAATTTCAGGCTTGGATTGCCCCGACTTCACATTTTGTATAGCTGGATGTGTAACCCGTATAGGATTGCAACTTGTAAGGCTTGTTTTGCAACGCCATGAATACAGAGGGGGGCATATCGAAGTAACTATAGGGGCGGGAGCTCTCTTGCGTGACAAGCCATGCCTAATCGTAGGACAATGTATACCCAAAATGCCACATTAAATTAAAATGAAAACAAAAAATGCTTTTCATAGGAAGTCTTTGTTGATAGTGACTGACATGGTATGTTAGCGGAATATTATTATTAGTCTAAATTTGAAAATTTCGTATAAATTACATAACTTTCTTTTAAAAATATAACGAGTCTGGATACATGGCATTTATACAATCTATGTTTACTTACTTCCAAGTACAATTTCATAACACGAGTATGCATTTTACAAATTACTATGCACCAATCACTTGGAAAGTCGAAGTTAACATAATTCATTTTATAAGATGGCGCCTGTTTCGAAGATCGTGCTCACAGGGATCGGAGGCGCCACATTTTCCGCAAGCAGAGCACACAACGCTTACATTGCGCTAGAAAATCTAATCGCCTCATGCGTTCACGATTTCACCTGGTTCTGCTCATGCAATAAGCGCTCAAAATTGGAATCAGTAGAAACAAGTCCAATTTGGGTATGAATAATGAGGCATAACGGACATTAATTGCAACGTTTGTATTTTTACAAGTCACTAAAAAGCTTATAGAATTGGTTAGGCACCGACTTTCGTATTTTGTACTTGACATTCACAAACATTTTTTGTTTGTATTAATGTTTTTTTGTTTGTTTTCGGGGGGGGGGGGGGTGGTTAAGCCAAATCAAAGTGAATAAATAAAATAAATGTTGTCCTTTAACTGGGTAGTTTTCTCTCAACGTTGTGAGACGTTTATAAATTTATGACAGACAGGCTACCTTATTATCTGAATTAAACTGGCATTCGGCTATTATTATCGTTTAGAGGGTGAACAGACATTTTATTTGATACATAACTTGGCAATTTTGGCCTCCTGGATCCCATGAAATCCTCACGTGAACATACCCACATTTTACTAATTATTACGGCGGCAAAAGGTGATGGGAGCGGCCATGTTCTTGTAATTGCCCGACATGCTTTGCAAACTATGACGAGTGCGCTACGGGCCGAACAAAAAGCTTTTCACTGATTTACAGACTCGTCAAAGCATCTACAAGTATTCAGTGTTCGCATGAATAGTGGTAATCCCGATAGAGTTTTCACATATTTCTCCCAAAGCAGAAATCTGAGTCGGAGTTATGTTATATATAATAAAAAGGCATTTTACGATATATCAAGTAGGATAAACTCTATTCTTGAGTTGCATTGCCCTTTAAATAAGATTATTTTTACCCGAATATAAATATGATACTTGTTTTGCCCGAATATTGGCGTCTTTTAGTTTCCAGGCCCCATATTCATGAAACCTCGCTAGCTAATTAGTTCCTTGCTAAGTGTATTTTTGATGTGCAGTTTATTGAGCAACACAAAGTCTTCTTAGTCCCCAACTAGGGTCAACTAGGTAAGCCAATTAGGTACCCACTAAGTTAGCATTCGTTAGCAACTAAACGATCTTGCGTATAAGTATTAGACGCGTCTTCCAAAATACACTTAGCAAGGAACTAAGCTAGCGGGCTTCCATGAATATGGGACCTATGGAGGCCCTGTATTAGCCCCCATCTCGTAACCCCTGACCGAGATCCGTACGAAACATTCTAAGAGTAAGTGGAGTGCATCGTAAAAGTTTCGGTGCACTTCCCTCATTACATGTCAATGATACTACTCAACATCTCTTAAATTTTGCAGAGGAAAGGTCTAAGGTAAAACTGAAAGCCATTATTTGATTACCCTTTTTGTTTCTTGATTATTTTCTCCAGTTTTGTTGGCGCGCCTCCTTTGGGGATAGATAGATAAACTCTGCGTGGATAAGAAAGTTTGTTGTCTCAAAAGGTCCAGTCACTTATCACCGGGTAGCGTAAACTGATGCCAGACGGAGAGTATACAATTTTCAATCCGCTCGTCTCCGTTTGTATTCCTTTCTTGTCCGTTCCTTGTCGGGCGATGTACGTTATTTTATCCGGCGGAATGTTTTGCGCATTAAGGCAATGGAGAAGACTTTCACCACCGGATAATTTCATTTCTGAAATGTTTCTATTCGTCGGGCATCCGTTTAGGCTATAATGGTGATATGTGACCGGGCCTTTACTCTAAGTCTCGCTTGAAGCCTCTTTAGAATGGTTTACCATGCTTTAATCATGATCAGTCATGTCAGCCGAGAATCGGAGATGACTGACCGTGAAGAGACTCACAGCCTAGTCCCAGGGGTTGGCCAGAAGATCCTCATAACACTTGAACATTTAAATTAACCTTTTACCGACCTTGCACGCGAAAATGTCAAACCTGGATGGAAAAGAGGGCAAAAAAGGAAATCCCGGGAGGAAAATCAACAATTGATTACCTCGCTAGGACTCCCAGCGAATGAAAAATTAGGATCTACAGCAGACAGCGTTGTTTAACAAGTTTAAGTATTGTTCCCTTTCCTAGCCGATTTACCCAGTTCTGGTTAGTTATTTAGTTAACTCTTATAATGCACTGCAAATTAGTTGTGTGAAGTTGTGTAGTTGTGTGGTTCATATAGTACACAACTTTTACACATCTTATTTAACCTAGCTGCTAAGATTATGACTTGAAAATAGTTATATTTTCGTTAAATTGTATTGACATTCAAATTTTAAACTAATAAAAGGTTACCGCAGTATATAGAGACCCTTTAATTAGCCTGCAGACCTTTCACTGTATACACCAGTTGGCATACAATCTAGTTTCGAGGCGCAATTACATACATATATGATTTTTTGTAAAGTAAACCCACGTATGTAAGTGGATTTTAATACAAACCGGCTCTTCTTAAATCTTGCCTCATATTCAATCTGAAGAATACAAAAATGAATGAAATATATTGATTTGTATTGCTCGTCAATTGATCATTCTCTTTTAATATGCATTAGGATTTGTTTTATGTTTAGATATTTCCACAAGTGTAATTGTCCACATTAAGTAATTAATTCTCCAGAAGAAATGTAACCTATTTTCGTTCACATTATATTCTCTTTTTATTATTAGCAACATATAGAACAAGATCTGGATGTATGTTTCTAATCATGAAAATTACACAAATAAAACGCAAATCATACAGCGCACATAACAAAACATGCAACACGCTACAATCTTCTTGCAATAATTATTTTCCCGGATGTGATTTCTGTTCTCATTTACTGTAAATGAATGTATATACCATCGGCCTGCTTTGGCATTTCCCCCTGGGTTTTTTTTTTGTTGTTCTTCTCTCTTTACTATTGTTGTGTTTTGATTTAAAGGGCTTATAAAGTATTTCCAACCACTCTCAAATCATCCGATATTTCTGTTTACGTTAGCATTTAGTTAGAATATGATACAGTTATGTTAATTATTGATGACATTTTACATGAACATCCTAGATAGGCCAAATATTAAGTGACAAGGAAATTAAATATACATGTGAAATTACGCCATTCCTTTAACATGTTTAACATGTTTAATTCCACATTGGAGCGTGCAAACGCCTGATAGTACCTTTAATTTCAATCAAAGTTCCAATTCGGTTAATAAATTGATGAAATAAACATGAAAGAGTCTTCAAACGATCCGACGGAATGGGATAACACCAATCGCTGGATAAAATGCTTTCTTCGATTCAACTTTCTAATGTCTCCAGATTACTCAACATTAAACCTAACATTATCGACAAGACTCCAAATATCAATGCGTTCTTGACATTTAATTATCAATGCATCCCAAAACATTCTTCTCTTTATGTAGATTGTGCTCTTTAAATTATTTCCGGTACTTGTTTGGGAGTGCAAATAAGAGAAAATGAGTAGATAATTGCATCTGAGCACCTTTCACAAGGGCGGACATTGACTCATGAGCAGATGGTTAGCGCAACAAAAAATCAGAGCTACAAACCATTATTGACGATCCGGGGGCGTTTCACGCAGAATTTCAGTTGAACTTAATACACTCTCTGTACAGGTAGACTTACAATGATGGAAAGCCGTTCATTGCTGTGCGAAATTTGTAAAAACCTATTTGTTAACAACAATTAGTTTCTTTAAAGGACAGCATCAATATTTAAAAGTGACTAAAACCATCAATATTAGCTATTGTCCATTAAATGTCATGTTCTCGGAATGAATATTTGTTAAAATGTCTCAAACATTTGCATTTTTTTCTTTTGAATACTAGTACGTAATGTTAAGTTCAACTTAAATCTTTGTGAAACAGCCCCTGGTGTTGGCTGTATGTAAACTGATCGACATTATCATCGTGATAATTATATCGTTTTATATTCCACATACCGGTACTAAGAATCTTGCTCTACGATTGGTCACAAGTTAATCACGTGATGAAACATAGTTTCGCCCATCATTGATGGGAGAAGAAAATTTCGTTACACTGTGGACTATCTTGGGTGAAAGTGCGTTACACTGTGGACTATCTTGGGTGAAAGTGCGTTGCACTCACTACTATCTTCGGTGAAAGTGCGTTGCACTCACTACTATCTTCAACGCGCGCAGCAGGCGACCACCACCGCGGGGTGATGTGGCGCGAATTACAAATTTTATGTTATACGTTGCGTATACGTACCATGCACTGTACGTATCGTACACCGTTTGCTATGACTCTATTTGCGCGTTTAGAACGTTGACTTTTGAACTGTTTAGTGTTTCATCATCATTAATTACAATCTTATTGGAGTTCACAAGTTTCAATTGGAGTTTTCTGACTTGGAGTTGGAGTTCACTTTCATTTTTAGACATAATTGCTAGCCTATGGAATTGTCATGGAGTTAATTGGAATAGCATTGTTTGTAAATATATCAAAGTCTAGTACCGGTAACTGTTAGAACTAGGCCTAACACTAAACACAGTTAGATTGTCTTTCTCGTAGACCCTACCAGTGAAATGTTTCCAATGTGGAATATAAAGCAAATAATCACCTTTTGGTTTCAGGCGATGGCAAACTATCACTTCCTCGGCGATCTGAATGTATACGCTATCTTTCCTCAGCTTTCCAATGTGGAATATAAAGCAAATAATCACCTTTTGGTTTCAGGCGATGGCAAACTATCAATTCCTCGGCGATCTGAATGTATACGCTATCTTTCCTCAGCTTCGCTTCGGAAATATGGATACATTCAGATCGCCTCGGAAGTGATAGTTTGTCCCATCACCTTCACCAACGGTAATTATTTGCTTATTATCTAAAGTTAAGTCACTATCTTACAGATATACACATATCAAAATGTATTACAGTAACTTATTCGTTATAATGTATATCATTTGAAAGTTTAAAATGTTAATTATAATATTTCTTCTTACTTTTAGCAGTTTGCCATTAATTCAATTTCATTGGTTATAATTATTATGCGAAGCTCATCCACAAAAGTTTTAATAACTCCATAGAGACAATCAATACAACTTACAATATAATTAAATACATGGCTATAAGTTATACGTATTACATTTTCATTTTTGGGATACAACAATACTATTAACATTTGCGCACGCATCGCTATAAACAGAGAATTCATCCGCCAGTATTCGTAAGGTCGCATGTGTTCATTGCTAATTTTATGGATGTAGCAATTGATACCGCAAGTAATTGGCTGACATCTTTAGGAAAATAATGTTCAGCGCATCCTTCGAACAAGTAAATTATCAAGAACAAAAACTAAAAAAGAAAAGTCGTATTTACTCACCAACTTGTTTACTTGTTCAGACGAGTAGATTTCACCTGAAAATGATTGAAAAGGTGAAAGAAAGTTCAGACGAGTAGATTTCACCTGAAAATGATTGAAAAGGTGAAAGAAAGTGAAACGCTAGATGGGGAAAACAAGTCAAGTCGGCAGAGGCATATTAAATGCATTGTGCGGTTGTATTTCTTGACAATGTTTGAGGTCAGAACATGACAAGAACTTGAATGTACATTTATATAGCTCTAGATGACGAATTGATGAAGTAATTTGAGTTTCCTCCTTACGATGTTATATATAGCGATGCAAATATCATACATTTTCTTTCAGATTCACTGACGATCGAGTGGGCCGCGGCGGCAGACACGGGAGCAAGAAAGCGGCCCTTCCATCCGTTCGTCCTGATTAGAGGGAAAATGACCGATGTTCTTCCCCCAGCTAATCCACCGTAAGTTAAATAGTCAGTTATGGGATTAGGGGCATTGGTCTTCACAAGGGGGAGTACAATGGAGAATTATGTGTTTGCAAGCAAAACTAATCCGAGAGTTTGTCGTCTTTTATTCCTCACCCCCTTTTACGACCTCGCTTCTATCGATCGCACAATCGATAATCATTATAACAACCAATAGAGCGTGGCAGTGCGCGGGACCGTTATGTCACCACACACCGCTACGTCCTGTTCAAGCGTGATCAAATATTTGGACGAAGTACAAGAAATAACATAATGACGATAATGACGATTAGCATAATCACTAAAATCAGGCGCAGTGAAAGTGGCTTAGAAAAGTTGTTCAATGTATTAATTGTCAGTACAAAATATGTATAATTAGGAATTAGGGTAAATGGAACTAAATAAATAGGAAATTAATATTGAGTATCCTTTTGAAAATCTTAAACACTTGAAAGTACCACCACCCTTCATTTCAAACCACACGTTCCATAGCACTTTGTTATTAGTCATCCTATGATTGTATTTATACGTCACAAGAAATATTGAAGAAAAATATAATGCGCACAAAAAAAAATCGAACCACAAAGCAAATTTAAATGAAATAAAATATGACAACAATATTATATAACAAACAAACTAGAATTAAGGAATTTGTCATGAAACATCTTATATTCCTCATTACACGCATTGCCGAGCTGTCAATCACTAATCCACTTATCCCTCGTGCTTAGTTATGAAAAGTGGCGCTCTAATGTAATTTCATTAATGAATGAAGGGGGTCCGTTTTGCTATGGGTATCAGTCACTAATTTATTTCTTTTCTGACCGAAATTGGGCTAATCCCGCGTAAATCTGATTACGGACGCAAATCAATTTGCTGTGATTATGCACCGTGCAATGAATGTTGAGACGCGATTTATCCCGTTATTATGTTCACGGAGGAAACTTCCAACTTTCTTTTGCTGATTAGTCCTCAGTTATTAAGGTATACAATAAGAAGCTATATATTTGAAATGAAACTGAACAAATTGACAATTGCGATGCTGAGTGGAAATCAATGCATAACGTACACTTTTTCAAAAACGTTTTAAATGTTAAATGCGCTATGGAATATACATTAGCGTTAACGAGTTTTGAAGACCCTTTTGTGTTGCCTTCAAGCAGAAGTGATATACATTCTAGGGATTATTGTAAGATGTTCTGCATTCAGACCAATTTGTGGGCTATTATACATTTATGAAGCGCTTAGTAGCACTATTAGTACGTAGACGAGATTTTGATAACCTCTTTTTTCCCCTTCAAAATGAACGCCAAAAAGCCTCTTGTGGCGTACTGTTTGAGGAAATTGCTTTCAGATAAGCAATTTATTCGAGAATATATTATCTGTATACTTAAATCAAGTACCTCTAAGACACTACATTTCCTTCAAACTGTGAGATCAGTCGATAAAACGCAGAAAGTGGAATTCTCTCTCCTAAACGCGTTAAAGGGGAACTTTATCCAGAAATTACCTGGTTGCGATAAAATAAGATTAATGCGAGGAACATTTCGTGAAAATTTGAGCGAATGGGTCTGTAAAGAATAAAGTTACAACAATTGAACTTCATGAAATGACATAAATGTTTCGAAATTGCCGCCGACTGTCAGACTGTGACGAGAAGCCTATCGTTAGTTTTGTATAAACATATACAATTTCCCTTTTCCAAAATTGTGCCAGTAAACAAGTAATGCTCGCACTTGATTTCATGATTTCATGGTATGAAGATAGAGACAATACACATACATAGAGGTCGCCAATAATTAAGACAAAATCATTTTTGTAAATATTTCTTGTCAAAAACTTACGACGGCGGACTCACTAATAACGTCACAATCAAGGGGGGGGGGGGGGATATGAAAGCAATTCCCGCCAGTCGTCAAGTTCAAATGGTAACATGACTTGTCATCTTTCTTATTTTGGGCCAATATTGCCCACATGTTCGGTTAAAGTTCTTCTCAATCATCCGCTCCTATTGAAATAAACAAAATTGCAGCGTGAAATTAACTTTAAATATCAATATAAACACGGCGAGTGTTTGCCAGAAAGATCCCGTCGAAATTATTGTGGACAATCACCAAACTGTCTGATATTTAGTACGACTGCAATTGCTTTATTTCATTCTTTTTTTTAATTGATTTTAGCTTTCCAGCATATGATTTCAATTCTTCACCAAATTACTTTGTTTAACATTTTCCCGTATATAAAATGTGAAGCTCAAAATCATAAATGCCGATGGAAAGAAAAAGTCTTCGAGAAAAAAAAAATCGCAATTACCAACAACAAAAAAATCCGAAATGACGTAGGAATGTTCCGAAAAGATGAGATGACTTAATCGCCATTAATTTTGTTTTCTAAAGCAGGGTGTGACTTTGTTCCGCATGAGGCAAGGGGGGGGGGGGGGGGGGCATTAGGGGACATTTGAAAACGTATTGCTTATTGCAAAACAAAAACAAAATAAACCAAAAAATCAATTCCCCATTGGCACGTAGGATCTTAAACTATCATGGCTATGTAAACAGTCGACGGCGTCCTAATAAAAGTGCGAGCATTCGGTCACTGAACTCTTGACTTCAAAGCAAACTGATGGTGTGGGTATCATATCGGCATACCGCTTTTAACAAAATATGCTTCAGGTGTTTCAAACAAGTGTCATCATTAAAAATCAATTTCTATGTTGTATCTGTAAT
Organism: Echinarachnius parma; assembly: GCA_037951105.1. Taxonomy (NCBI): domain Eukaryota; kingdom Metazoa; phylum Echinodermata; class Echinoidea; order Clypeasteroida; family Echinarachniidae; genus Echinarachnius; species Echinarachnius parma. The sequence continues at coordinate 275,061 of JBAMJV010003532.1, forward strand.
CCTATTAGTTAGAACTGTTAAGTGCTGGTTAAGAAAGCACTTAAAATACACATTTAAAACAACATTCGTGTGATCAAAATCTGTTTAAAAACGGCTACAATATCTATAAATGACTTCATTCGAATACAAATCGAAGGCGTCGACTTTTACCATTTTACTCGTGGTATCGCTAAAAGTATTTTTGAATTCCTATAATCATATTATTTGCATTGGGGACAAATTCAAGAGTGGCTTTTTAAAGAATTATGATAATATCTTTAATTTAATGTTACTTATAGGGAAAATAAAATTTACAATTTGGGAGAAAAGGGGATGAAAGATAACATGTGGCTAAATATCACCTTCTTCTGTTAACTGTTAATATTTCAATGGAAACAGCAACATATTAAGCAATTTCGAAGATTTCTTTCTATCATAATTATAATTCATAATAGGGAAGCGCAATTTTCTTAGCTCAATTTCTTGAATAACTCTTAGTGTGTTAGAATGATATCTATTACTTCTCATGATAACTTACAATAGTGACTCAAATGAAGTTAGAACAGAAATGCTCCCTTTAAGTGCATAAATTAAACATTCTGAATTATCATGATGATATTATCGTTATCACCAATATTTCTAGAAATTACAAAATATTCTTTAAAATTAACTTAAGAAAATTTTGCTGTATAAAGAGAAAGTAGCACAACAAAACTTTGATATGATTTGACGATATTAAACCTATCGATCTGATCTCGCTGCGTATTTTAGTCGATGCAAAGAAGGCCACATTCGCTCACTTAATATTGGGGCAAACTTTGGGGCAATACAGGTAAATGCCGTGGTATTTTACTCATAGTCGCTTATTTATGATAGCGCGGCTCATGTAACCAAGTTATTACTAACATAATGGGTCTTTGACTTGGGAAAACTTACAGGAATCTTTTGTAAGAAACTTTTGTCACTATTGAAAGGGAAGCTAGCCACCATTTAAACGAATAAAATCGCCTCGATACAAATAAATGAATAGATAAAAGAAAACAACTCTACAAAAAATAGCCGTAAATGGTGCTTGTATTGTTCGAATGCAGGTCTATAAGAATCCTTTTCATCTCGAGTCGATTTCTATTCCAGCGCAAATAATACGCCGTCAAATGGTCGGACATTACAGGTTTATTTTGGCGTCGCAACAATCAATGGCTTATTGACTGGAATCTCGAGAAGCGCATCGATCAAATAATTTGGTAGAATTTGTAGAAGTTTCGTCCCTTCAGGGTGTTCAGTCTTAGGGATCTAGTAACATTGTCAAAAATCCTCAAAACTTACTTGGAACTCTGTGGTTCTCATTAACCTCGTTGTATATGTATTACCAATAGAAGCATGGAACAGCCTTCGGTCTTTAAAAGTTATCTTCCGTCATAAAGATTTGTATGACTGAAGTGCTCAGATTTATAATTATCTAGTGGATATGTATAACTGTGTACAAAGTCAGTTTAATGAGTAAACGAAAATCAATTTGCATTTTCGCTCATTACTCAGTCATAAGACAATCAATTACCATTATAATGTTCACACAACTGCTCAGTTGACATGGTTGAAATATGATCATATCAGATCACAGAAATGCAGATTTTATAACAAAATGTGTCAGTTTTCGCACCTGTCAAGTCCAAAATAACACGATCACATGACATCACACCATTCATGCCATTCATGAGCAGATTCGAATCACACTACATGTAGAGCTGGGAAAGTGTCGGTGTGGAGTTTGAATCAATGTTCATTGTTGAATTGTGGGTAGTCAGTTCGTTTAAAACAGTAGTAATAATGCCCACTGCAACTAACCCCTCTTTAAATTCATTCCGAATGGAAAATGTACTGTAAAGTCACGGGAAATTACTGTGTTCGTCATATGTTGCATTTATTTGTGATATAAAAAGATAATATATATTTTCTTCATGTCTATGATTGTAATTATATAACTTTATTTGGTTGATTCAAAGTCAGCTTAATGTATCAAATGAGATATCAATAAAATATTTGCTGCAAAAAGAATTGTCATGCTTGTGTCGCATTACAACAAATTAAATAACTCTAAATTTCCCAGAATTTCAACCCTTAAGTAGAAGATGATGAAATATTTTGTCTCCGAATCATATAAAAGATTGAACCCATCGGGCGGAAGCCAGACTAAATTCCTGTATCATGATTCAAGCGTGTCTTTCCACAAACACGAAATGCATCACCCACTGTTCCAAGAGAAAGTAAACGTTTTCGTTTCGATCGACTCTTCAATTGGATAAATATCCTCTTGTTATCCTCATCACCCTCCCTTTTCATCCGTCTTTTTCCTCTCCATCACCTATCGACGTCCTGCCTCTGTCCGCTGATGTCCGAGATGCTACGCTCAGTGGTCAGCGACGGACACCTTTGTCCTAGCTTTTAATCCCTCCACACAGACATTTGTTAATCTTGTTAATCCCTAGCCTTATCTAATGGAGGGTAAAACAAAGGAGACAATGGGGTGCCTTCCTGTGAACTCGCAGGGGTATGATTGATACCAATCGATAAGCTGTCAGCGACGGCCTCCTATACCCGCCGCAGCGCACCGAGAATGGCATCCCTGTACTAATGGAGGAACTGGTGCAGATCGCTGAGCGACCTTCTTCTGTCATGTCCACCTGTCATAGGTCTTTACAGACATGACAGAAGACCTCCATAGGAGTTGTATCCCTTTAGCATGAAATATACATCCATATAAACTCGTTTCCACGCATTGTTAATTGCTAAATAATTGATATCCATCGTGTCATCTGAAGTGACATCCCTAGCTAGTAAGAGAGCCATTGGTGCAGAGCGATGGATGACCTTTCTTCTATAATGTCACCCTCTACTACTTAGTCTTTACAGAAGGCATCCATAAGAGGTGCACCACTTTACAATATAGCATACAATTTGATTAAAAATCATCAATATTTTCTTTTACGTACGAAATTTCATGTTCTTGATGTATTATTTCTTAGAATGTGTTTTACTCCCAGGCTACAAATGGCCTCCAATAATGTTTAAGCCCAACTTGGAAGTCCAATTTAGTATCTTAGTGAAACACCGGCACTTGTCGAAGGTGATTTTAGTTATTTATTTCATCATTTTGCTGCCACAATCTGTCTTCTTATACAAATGTTTTCACACATCGTCGATTTGTTATACGTTTTGTCTTCATTAATGTCATCTAAACTGAAATTCCTCTTTGTACATGTCATGGAAAATGTCCGTCATTTTAAAGTTTTAAACACTCTACATGTACATTTTTTTTAAAATCCGTACACATAGTTGTTTCATAAAATATCACATCATTCCTGTATGTCTGGCTGAATATACATTATCATCATTTTCAAAAAGTAATTTAGTGCATGCGTGCAGTTCTTTATACACATATCACTATTCTCACAACAACATGCAGAACGTGACGGGAGACAATATTGTTGCTGACATGTGTGAATAAAGCTTCTGTAATGGAGAAGTAATGTTATCAGGTAAATGAACACAAAATGATGAGAAAAACTATGGGAAATGTTGTTTTATTCAGGGTTGGCAATTAATCAAAAACACACGACACAATGAAATTAAAAATGAATATGAATGAGGAAATTGAGATACATTACAAATCTTAACATCAGCGCTTATTTTGACAAAAGAAACGGGATCGCAAACTGGGTTGACATATAAGAGTCGAGATGTAATAAAAAAAACGACTGGTCTTTCGACTCTTTATTCAGAGCGGATATCCAACCACCTCCGCACACAAGAGAGAAACGACTACTAAGAATGAAACGTGAACGCGGTAGGCGGATTAAATGAGATAGAGATGCTGATATGAATATGATAGGATCATCGTGATACTAAAGACGGTGCCCCCATTTGGGGCTCGCTTGTTTATTTATCACATCCTATAGTCTTACTCTATTCTGAATTCTCCGACACGAAATCATTTGCTCCCGGAGGATATTCGACACTCAGAGAGCATGCAAAGTGGGTGCCTGGACTCCCCCAGGTAAACCGAAACCTTCCTGCGCCTTCTCTTATGTTAAAGGGATCCGGTAACATTGTCCAACTCCTCAAATTCAAATTGGAACTCTAGCGGTGTAGCACATGTCAACAAAGTTACTAGATCCCTTTAATTTCAGGTGGCGTGTGGAAGTTACGTGACCTTTCTTTACATTTACCTTCAGCGTGACTGTGATTTTGACTTATTTTACTTACGATATTGATATTGGTCGTGCATTATTCTACCAAGCGCATTGTTCGTTTCGCATGTTCAAAATAATGCATTATACCATTACAATGATAGATTACCACGGCATCAGCAGAGTTTTCATGACAAGTTTGACATCAAGTATTCATCGGAGTCTGCCAAGACCAATAATTTCCTAATAATGATGGATCAAGATTGGCAAATGTCGGGAAGGTGGCTTGAAAGTGACTAACGTGCACCTGACAAGATTTGACCTGCAACCCGCAAGTCAAATTATAAAAAAATATTAATGGATACATACAAGTTATATCAAAATGTAAGAGTGAATAAATAGTTATAGGAGCTTTATAATCTGCTTTAGCGACCACCGGCATACTAAGGACCACATTGTACATAAACTATTAATCCAGGTATGCAGGTCGGAAAATCGATTTAAAGAGTCCGTGTACTTTCGAAGACTACAAAATCGTTATTGATCTTGCACCCTGTATCGAATGAATTACTCAAACTAAACAAAAAAGTGCAATACAATATATTTCACAAAAGCGATCACACCTACAATGTCTAACTTTCTTGTCGTGTTCGTGTGGTATACCATACTTGCGAAATGTTACTCGATATACCCGTAATTTCTTTGACCTTTTCAAATTCCATTTAGAAACGTTTTGCTATTCAGCGCTTGGACAGTAATTTTCATGAAATGGTCTTTAAAAAAAAGAAATATGAAACACCCATCGTCATGGAAACGACGCGCATACCAGTATTGGTTTTAACCATTATGTGTCACATGACCTAAATTGCACACTTCGAAACTCGGGTGTGAACTGCAATTTATTATGACTACGATTGTCCGGTCCCCGAAGAGCAGTAGTGCCGAAGAGGTATAGAACGTAAGAAGATGATCGAGAGTGGCGGCGTACGTACGTGGTTGGGGTGAACGTGAAGTGAATGTTCTTATTCCCAGAGTTAACCCTTCCTGCACGGATCAATCGATGGAAAGACAATGTTGACTAACCAACACCTAACCTTTCATAATGTACATATAGTTACGACACAGAGAGGGTTGACGGAAATGCGGTGTTCCCATCTTGCACGATTGCCCACTTTTCCCATTCAGAAAATGGGTATTCTGGGTAACCGATAGACTTTTGGTTAGCAATCAGAACATCAAGGATCCTACTGAGATAACCTGACATGTCTGAGGGAGCTGACAGTTGTATGCTGTGGCGACATGCACGTACACGTTTCTTGGGGAGGGTCAAAGCGGAACAATCAAACACGTGATCATTATTATTTCATTCACAAAATAACATAGAAAAAGGTTACACTTCCATTGTCCTGTTCATGTTGATACTTGATAGGACATGAACCATTTTGGTATTATTATATAACACCTTTTTTTGTAATTGCGGCACCTTTACATGAGAAATTGGATAATGAAGAACAAAAACACGATATAAAAAAAAAAAACTATACATACAACATGCTGTAAATGACAAGACAGACAAAGACAGGATATTTCTTTTGTTATACCTTACAAATAAAAACATAGCAATTGGTAGGATATGATTATCTTAGGATTAATTAGCCCAGGCTAGAGGAAGCACGAAGGTCGTGAGGGAGGGAGAATGTGGTCAAGTGCCAAAAATACCAACAAAATGCGGAATATATATTATTACTTATAGGAAGCATTACAAGAGATAAAAACCGCAAGTACAGGATACCATACCACATGTGAGATAGAGAATAGACACGCAATGAGCTAGAAAATAGCTAACAAAGGATAAGCAACATTAAAGGGGCCCTGCAAACCAAATGCATGTTGACTTCTGTTTATCTGTATTAGTGTACACATTCAATATTTGTAAACGGTTTGACCTAAATATGTTTTGTATATTTTAAAACATTTTATCATTTATTTTTCTTCATGTTGCTAAGCCCCACCTCCTAAAAAACCCTCCAGAGTAAATTATATTGTTGACCTGTTGTGACATCATCTTTCAATCACTGGTCAGCTACTATGAGATTAACACAAGATGAAAGTACAAAAAGAACATCCACACAAAAGCATGCCCTGCATACCTCCATGCAATAGCTTAGACAGTGCTTTTCTTCTGACATAGCAACAGCTATTGAAATTGAAGTTGTGTGAGTTGGTATTCTATTCAACTGTGTGATGCTATTGTGATTAGGCACTCAGCTTGGGTGACGGTAACTTCTTTGTAACTGAGTAGTGAATGGCTGATGATGTCACAACAGGTCAACAATAGAATTCTACTCTGGAGAGGTTTTCAGAAGTGGGGGCTTCACAATAGGGAGAAAAATTATTACTAAAATGTTTTAAAATAAACAAAATATGTTTGGGTCAAATGGTTTACAAATAGTTGATGTATACACTAATATAGATGAACAGAAGATAACATGCGTTTAGTTTGCCTGGCCACTTTAAAGGGATAATTGAGTTCTGGTAAAGAGAGTACAGTTTTGGGCAAACTGAATTTTAGTAACCAAAACATGCACCATGACATTACAAACGAATAGTTATTACTCCACCATGCTAGAAAGGAATACAAAATTACAAACGACTAAGTAAAAAGCCTATTATCATTCAAAAAGAGCCGTTCAAACTCAAGAGGGCGCCCTTAAACTCATTGGTTTCGACCATTTAAAATAAAATATCGTGCGTGTGATGGATTGTAAAAATAGTGATTAGATAGAGAGATAATCAACAACTATTACAAAACTTCTTTTGAAATTTTGTGAAAAGAGGAAGCATTTAAAAACAATTTGTAACGGTTGGTTCAAAATTCTCTTATAATTGTGGGGCCCCACATTTATTGCAAATGTACGTTTATGGATATTTCAGCCATTTCCGAACCGATTTTGATCAAATAAAATTTATTCTGTCATTAAAATTGTATGCTCTTTCAAATTTGACACTCAGTTATTCATTATCTCACAAAGAAATATTATGTGTAGCGCCCTCTATACCAAAACTCAACTATCCCTTTAATTAGCTTCTCATTGCCACCCGTCAAACGGCTAGTTAAACATGCAGTGAATCGGACGAACACAATCCGCTAATCAGAAGGAGAAGACATGTAAAATGCAATCAACAACAGATAGATAATGTGGTGCAGGGGCATGCCCGGAAGTTTTATTATGCGCTCATTGAAAGTGTCTTGATGGCCGAAGACCTGACTTTGGGGGGCACCCACATTTGGAGACAATAATGGGGGTCCAGGGGGCGGAGCCCCCGGAAGCTTTTAGATTTCAGACATTTGCAACTCCTATCATGGGTGTTAAAATTGTATAAAATAGTGAACTTACTCGTAAAGTATTTTGCAAGGGCATAGCGAGAAAAAGATTGAGCCTTGCATGAGATGGATCCACGTGATCCTGTATACTATAGAGCCATTGATATAGTCTAGGGCATTGGGCTCCTAAGCAAGGGCGTCAACAACTTCTCAAAAGTGGAGGGGAGACATTGCGAGGAAGCGAAGCGACCGAGCGGGGGAGGGTGTGGGAGGGGCCTGTCCCCCTCCCACAGTAGGGAGCTTTTGTATTTTTGGGCGTGAAATTGTGCGATTTTGTGCACACCTGAGACAGAAATTTGACGTAATATGAAGTATATAAGTATGGAACCAAACATACATAATGACAAAGGGAGGGGGACAATCTCCTCCACTTTCAAATGTGGGGGGACATGATATTCCAATTTGATTTGCGTTCAGCGCATATGGACCGAATTGACTGAAAGATATATTTCAGATTATTTTATTTTCTGTGACGGTGTGCTATCTATAGATGAGGGTTTAATAAACTTCGTTTGAGGTGTGCGTTTGAGAAATTACACTGCCCAACACATTTCGAAAGGTTAGTTCCCGCAACCAAAATGAAACTTGCAATATGAGAAACTGTATGCGCGCGAAGCGCGCGGCAAAAATAGATTTACAGTCCTTTTCAAACTAAAAAACGGCTATTTTGAAGATTAATATTGATAAATGTGTCTTTCCCCTCTTTGGCATTATATCACTCGATTTTGTTCTTCCTCATTTTCGGAATTATTTGGGGGCGAAATGATATGTTCGCCCCCCAATATTTTCATTGGGGGGCGACCGCCCCCCTGCCCCCCCCCAGGATCGACGCCCCTGTTGTGGTGCGATTCCATGTGCGCGTGCCTTCCAATAAAGAGGTCCCGAGTTCGAATGTTAGCAAAACGCACGCAGATAATAAACATATGACAGTATAATTAATAATAAAAACTAATTATACAATGGTAGTGCTAGATGAGCTAATAACACTAAAGCTATTACATTAAAACGTTATTAAAGGTGCTTCATATGGAATTTATACACACCAACATTTTTTTTTCTGAACAATCAGTTTTGGGGTATCTCTATAAAATCTTTCCCTATTGTTTTATTTACATTAGAAATTCACATAATGTACAGTAGTTTACAGTAAGCTGCGTTTTCGGACGGCCAAGATTTGGTTATAACAATACTGATAAACCTAAAGGAAAATTTTGATGACACAAAGCTGAGCTGAGGCTTTGTGTATTTCAACCCAATTGCCAATGCAAAACGTTATTATCTTATTTTGTACAATTTGTAAAATTAGCATAATTTAATCTAAAGATTTAGTTCCTCATCGTTCTGCAGCTCAACAGCGAAATATTTATATATACCGGAGGCGAGCAATATTTTAAGAGAAACCGAAATTACTCCCTATGCCTCTCAAATAATCTGTAACATGTTCCAATTATCAATGATACAAGTATACTGTCACGACATATGATACAAACAATAATTATATTATACCGTTGTTGTTGTTGTCGTTGTTGTTGTTGTTGTTGTTGTTGTATTATGTGTAAATTTGATAAAAACATCATCCGATTGACATTACGAATCAATCTCGGCAATTCTTAAGCAAACATAATATCGAATTCAATTCCGATCATGTTTGTCCTAATTAAATAAGAGACATGTCGCCTGATAAAGTGTAAAACACTGAAATCAAGATAAAAAATAGTCTCCTTTCCAGCTGTCACTATTATGTAGTCCATTATAACTGTGCATGTACAGAATTAAAAACAAAATAACTAGATTTCTATAAACATACTTTAAGATTTCTTCACAAATAGTCAGTAGTTAGTAGTTATTCAGAATTTACAAAGAGAATTGACAAGTCTGTAAGATGAGAGACCAACATAAACTGAAACCAAAACATACATGTTTTCAAAATATTATGTATTCGCTCGCAAAGAGACTACATTTCGCCTATAGCCCTGGTGTAAATTTAGCTTTGGACTAATTGAATGAACCGAAATTGGAACACCACAAACATAACCAAGATATCTGCGAGCGAAGGAAAACAAACAAAATATTGCTTATGTTATCGCTAGTGAATATGATATATTTCTGGGCGAAACTAGTCATCCGTAATTAGTTGTATCCTTTTGAAAACAAATTGTTAACAGCATTGTAGTTCTAATTCCCAAATGAAGCTATGAAGCCTTTTTACATTTATTTTATTATGAAATTCCCAATATCATAATCACACGTATGTGTCATAAATGCATATTAAATGTTATTTCCTTTTTAGTATTTTAGTTTATATTCCTATCAATCCACAATTTGTTTAAATCGACAAACACTTACCATCTCGTATCTATCAAAATATTTTAATTCAATGCCATATTTAACACGCACCGATTATTGAGTAATTAAATTCCTAAAAGCATGACAAAAGCGATTACAAATTCCGGAACATCTAAAGATAAATCGTTTGGTAGACAAATCACCTACTCATTTACAAATTAGTATGAACAACCTACTCCATTTATAACCATCCTTTGTACTACCGCCTACGATGCATGATCATAATAAATATACAACTTCCATGTTATTTCTCTCTTCGTGTTCATGATTTATTATACCGTAAATTGTGAATCACATTTTTTTTCATTTTCGTTTCTGGATTATGCTTGTTTGTGGCTTATATTTTCGTTTATACTTTAATTCAAACAAATAGGGACAAACACGTGAATACAAATTAATTTAATCATTTTGGCCCGTGCTGCAATTACCATGAACATTCAATTCCCATGTTTATTTAGTATCGCGACATCCCAAGGTGATATCTAATTAAGCCAATTACAATCAAATCCGATACCAATCATTTATTTTGTTACGTACAAGCGACCTACATAATCAGTGAGGATGTTGCTATAGTTGTTTTCGCGATATTCTAACTGAAAATAAGTCACTTCAGTAGCATGACCAGAGTAAAACTACAACCATGGGCGACAACGGGCGGGGTAACGGGGAGGGATGGGGGGAATGCCCCACCCCCTCATTTGATACTAGAGGAAATAATGTCGTTAACCCCCCCCCCCCCCCCCCCCCCCCACCCCCACCGCCCACCAAGCACAGACACATGTTCATTACATAATGTATATTTGATTCCATAGCTTGCACTACTACTTACCATGCACTAAGTGTTAACATGTGAAAGCTCCCTACCATGAAAGGGGGACACCCTCTCCTGGCTCTCCTACACCCCCCCCCCCCCCCCCCCCCCCTCACCCTAACACGCTTTCGATAATTTTTTCAGACGCCCTTGACTACATCCGTGGCCGACAAGGGGGGGCGAGAGGGCGAGGGGACAGCGATTGCCTACAATAGTGTACAATACTAATAATGATGTACAAATATTTAATTAAAGCTCATGAACTGTTTTCGGAAAGACCATCAAACAAAAACTTGTTTTTACTATTCTTACTTTACCAAATGCTAATACATGTATTAAAGGGATAGTTGAGTATTGGTCAAACTTAACTTTAGTAACCAAAACCTGCACCATTACGGTACAAACTAATAGTTATAACTTCACCATGCTCGAAAAGTATACACAATTACAAACGACAAAGTAAAACCCCTGTTATCATTTAAAAAAGAGCCGTTACAACGGTTACAACTCAAGTGTCAAAATAAACTTTAGAGAGAAGCGCTAGCGTTCTAGGTCCTCCTAATACGAGACTTTAATGCGCGATAACAAACGACAAAGTAAAACCCCTGTTATCATTCAAAAAGAGCCGTTACAACTCAAGAGTCAAATTAACTCTAGAGTACGCTAGCGCGAAGCGCTAGCGTTCTAGGTCCTCCTATTACGGGACTGAAACTGAATATTGTTTTTGCACGCTAATTATGCTTAAAATTATACATATGATACGGTACTTACCACCGATTCATTCTCCAATATGTGATCAAACTATTGGATTAAAATTATGGTTTTTCCCTCCATTCCGCTAAAAATCAGTGATTTATGCGCCTCCTCGACTCTTCTCTCCGTGTGTTAGCGCGACTCCGAACAGATTTTGAACGAAAGATGATCGCGATGGCCGCCGATGCGAATGGCGAACGGCGCTTGCGATACACATTGTACATGCGCGATAAGCATAGGAGGACCTAGAACGCTAATAAGTGGTAGCCGGACGTCAATCACTTTTATATTATATTTTGAAAGCAAATTTCACAACAATGAGAGCATTTGAATGGGAATTATTATTATTTCCCATGTTTGTTTAATGACCTTTCACATGGAATTGAAATCAACCAAATCAGTTACAATTAAAAACAAATTTTTTTTGGGGGGGGGGGGCACTTCGGAAAATACCAATACTCAACGCTCCCTTTAAGCTTTCAAGTTTGTTTTTATTTCCCATCATGGGGGCGGCGGGGCGGAGATTTTGAAAGAAGAGCAGCTGCACACGCCCCCCCCCCCCCCTTCCCCCTCCATCCTTGCCCCAAAACTACTCCACATATGTTGTATATAATCATTTGATTACACCAATATTACATATTGTTGACAAATTCGATTTTTCGGTTTGTTGAGCACTATTATCACAATTCAAAATTCGTCTACACTCATATAGCTGCTTTCTTATATACAACTCTATGTCTACACTCGAACGTACGTCAATACACTGGCGTTCTTTGACGACACGATACGACCCGATCTTCAGAAAGTAAATCCCTCCAGTTCGTTGCCCCTTAACTTTGTAATCTTTTCTTCGTCTTCCATTCGCGATTTCATTCAAGAACGATTACTGCTACTACTTTTTCATCCAATTTAAAGCGATTCGCAAGCTCATTCGTCATTTAAATAATGTTAGTATATACGTCATGTTGGTCTACCACAAGTTTTCTCAAAGCGTATACCTCGTCGAGGTCTGAAATATTATCACGTGATTCGGTTGAATGTGCTCTTAAGTAAAATGCATTTTCGATTTTCGTTAATAAATACACTTTAAGCGCATTATGATTTACCCCCGAAGCAAGCATTGTGCGAAATTATAGAGAGTGCTGCGTACACATACACATAAACATAAAATAAGCTAAAAACAATTTGTATTCCCGAAGCAGCAATCAATATTTAATCGCGGAGATTGTTGCCCCCAAGTGCACTTAATGAAGCTTAACAATCTTTTATACACACAACATTACTGACCGTTAGACAATATGAAATACTGATGGGAATAATCAACATTTACTCTTTCTTTTTTTGTTGGCGTAAATATGGTTGGGAAAGGTGAAGGTCTCAACTATGATGTTCTGTTTAATACGGCCGTACAACGTTTTTATTTGACACACTTATACCATGGTAACAACTACTCTAGTGTGTAGAAGGGGTGGCTGTGTACCACCATTGAAATCAACTTTAAACAAATGTAACAAAACAAAAGTAAAAAAAAAAAAAAAATTAAAATAAATAATAATAATATTAATAATAATAAAAAGAAGATAACAAAAGTATATGGGACACTTTGGGGGCCCTGTTAACATTGGATAACATAGCTAATCGTTTTCAACGCATTTTTGTTTACACACATTAAGTAACAGTGATCATGTTAAACATGTTAACAATGGATTACAAGGAGGTACACGAACACCGCATGTAGCCACTAGACTAAACGCTGTTTAATTACATTTAGTTATTATTAGTATTATATTGCTCTGCTTCCTAGCTGGCCTGGGGAAATTCAGTGTTCGTCTGTCTGCATCAAATGTGTTACTGTTTGTGAATTGGTGCCTGTATTATTTTCATGATGATAGTGATAAGTATGACTTCGTGAAGGGAGCATTATTGGTGAAACGTGTATTTTGACGTTCCGAGGCTCCTCTGAAAGGTATTGGAAATCTATAAATAATATAATATATATGTATATGATATTTCGTGGAGAGGGGATTATTTGTTGTACTTTATATATGTATAGTTTATGAAGCTATGTTTACTTACCTCAATGACATGGGATGTAAAAGGACGTGGCTATTTGATCTATTTTCGTTTTCATTACATTTTGCACGAGGAAGTGTATAATTATTCAAACTAGTAATACTTCAGATGATTATTTTCAAAAATCGTGCGATCGTTCTTAAAAAATAACATTGTAAAAATCAAAGAAACCTGCTACCTCGTTGTATTCGTATTACCAATATAAGCATGGAACAGGTTTCGGTTTCTGCATTTCTCTTACGTTATGAAGATATTTATGATTGAGGTGTTCGGATTTGAAAGTCTCCCTGGGAGAATTGAAACGGTGTACAACGTTAGTGGAATGAGTAAGCCACCGTCTCTTTGCATTTACGCTCATTACTCGGGCATATAAATTTTGTATGACATTAATTTAGAATGGAATTTTGGACATATCAGACCACAGAAATACACATTTGAACAACTTTTGTTGGGGTGCAAATTTTAGCAAAGTTACTAGATCCTTTTAACCCTAATCCCACTGGGGGGGGGGGGGGCCATTTTGACGTGCATCTAGACCGATTGGAATTTCACGTTCAGACTTCATGACTTTTTTCTCTCAAGTCTCCCGCACGTTTTGATATATAATTCACCCCGGTCGGACATGTAGAACTGATTTTAGAGGTCGATAATTGCTCGACCGTCACCAAAAAATGCAATTTTTGTACAGGTTTCTATGTAATTCCTACATCCGATGCCATGTAAACTCCAAATCTGTTATAATTGTTACATTGAATTATAATTTGGATTATTTCTTTGTTATTAGTTTAATTCATACACTTCAGAGATAAATTCTTCTAAAAAACAAACAAAAACAAACAATAAAAACAATAAAATACATAATAATGAAAACAATGTGGGTAAATCCGGGAATACTAATTTGCATATTTATGCAAATTAGTGATATATTTTATTACCATAAAAAACATGGATATGATGAATTACATCATTTGAAAGTATTTTTACCTGAAAACCTGAAGAAATCCTGTAATTTCTCTTGATTTTAGATGAAAATCCCAATTTTCCCCCAAATTCGTCAAAAATTTGCATATTCAAATTTTTTATTAATTATAAAAAAAAAACAATGGTCCAATTTTTTTTTCTTCAAAATATTATTCTACTAGACTAGTTTTACGTATGTGCCAATTTTCGAGTCGATCGGTCCATTCGTTGCCGAGATTTGAGGGGGGGGGGGGGCCAAAATGCCCCCCCCCCCCCCCCCAGTGGACTCAAGTGATCAAATTAACCCAGTTGGATTAGGGTTAAAGGGAAAGAAAAGAACTCTAGAGGATGCGGGGTTTAATTATGGGGTGAACTGGGGTGTGTATAATTGGAGTAAAACCTTCCTACCGCAAAGAACACAGTTCACAATGTGGACCATAGTGTTAAATTGGAGCGTTTTCAGTGAAAAAAACAAATCACACTGTGAACACCCCATTAACACACTGTGAACACACCGCGAGGGCACCAAGTCCAGAAATGTAAGACACGAAAGTTGGTATCGATTAGTATCGTTTCAAACGCCCTCACTCGGTAGAACCGCGTTTAGTCTCCATTATTTCCCATAGACGCGTGTACAAACGCCATAACATTTCACTTTTTAAAGTATGAAAACTACTTTAAATGAAAAAATACAAGACGGGGCGGTCATACAAATTTGATAAGCTATCTTATTATGCCATTCGCCTAATTTATACTTCATCACACAGAGTTCCCACAGAAGTCATGATTTTGGGCGATTTTTTGTCAGTCTCTCCATAGACTCACGTGTTAAAGACACGAGTAGACCTACTTTTGTCCTCAAAATTTACAATCTTGTCGACCTTTAAAAAAAAAATACAAGGCGGACGATGAAAGGTTATCACTTCAACTTTCATATTTAGGTGTTCATTTTCTAAAAACTATAAATCTCTTGGTTCCCACAAGCTGTTTCAAAAACGAAATTTTCAATTTTCCTTAGCAACACGAGGGAAACAAGGCGTATCTAGAGAAATGTGGGCGTGGCTAGCTTTGTGTAAACAATGAATGCACACATTGCATGCATGCATGTCATGTCATGTCATACACGAGAAATGTGTAATATTTTGAACGACGCGACGGTGACGCCCATCAATCATCGATGCTTAGACTATTGTTTATGAGTAATAAGAAGAAATACACCTCCACATTCTTCAACAAGCTGTGAAATCAGGTAAGATATTTTGTTAACCGTAAATTCGTAAGATTAAAACAGATAATTAATCATAAATGGCTGTCAACGTCTGACTGTGTAGTGTGTGAGTGTGACTGACAGTGTGACTAGAGTGTGAGTCGAGTGTGACTAGTGACGTGTCTAGTCTACCGTTCGTTTAATACGCGGTTTTAGTGGTAGTAGCTAGCTAGCTAGCGCTAGCTAGGACTAGGGCCTAGGCCCTCGTACAGTGAGAGTAGTGTGAAGACCAAGTCCAACTCCAACTCCAAGAGTCATGACAAATAATTGGTCACATGTTGTTGTTTTTGTTTGGGGCGGCCTTGCGCTTCCTAAGACCTTATAACTAGGCTTACTTATTGTAACTCTGTAAACAGGGTCAGGGCAGTGCAGCGGCTAGTCTAGCCTAGCCCTAGGCTAGGCTAGGGCAAGGGCTATGCTAGCCGGCCGTTTAAAACTCGCGCACTGAGGATGAGAGTGCGACGAAGTTTCAGTTTCAATCAACACTACAAAATACAAGTCTAGACAAGCCAGTCAATGGGTTGGACCTGGGTTCCCGTAAAGTGATCACTATATTTACTAGCTAGTACTTTAAAATCTTAAGAATTAGTCCGAGTGACTTAACTCAAGTTTGACAGTTATTATTGGTAGGCCTATTGCAAAATGGTATTATTAATACATTAAATACTACTGTAATTAAAACTATTTTGATAGGCCGAGAGTTATTGAGAGTTAAGACCTAGTCAGCAAATCACAAGTGCTGTTATTCAAAACACCACAAAGACAATGACTCATTGACTTTATCCACTTATCATAAAAACAAATCGTCGACAATTAAAAAGCAGGAATTTGAGTTACACAAGCTCTGCAAGTTTTTATTTGTTTTTGTTTTTAATTCACAGCCGTTAGACGGAAGGAGCAATCGTGGACATCATCTCAATTGAAGCATCAAAAGGCTGTTTCCATCCCTTTGTTTCTGTTCATGCATCGGGTTAGTATATTTGTAAGGCAATACGTACAGTTGATAACCTTGTTTATAATATAGCGAATTTGTTAACGTATTGCATGTTGTGTCATTTATAAAACGGCTGCGCATGTAAAAGGGGATAGTATAACGTTCACAGTTCAGATAAATCAGATCTAGTAACTTTGTTGACAATCATGTGCAAAAAGTGATGAATGGTTGATGCAACGTATATTGTTGTTATCTGATGTCTACAGGGTATTGTGTGGAAATTTCAAGTCAAATGGACGTTGCATGGCCGAGTAATGAGCAAAAATGCAAACTGCAAAGTGATATTTACTAACTCACTGCACTCACTTTGTACACGGTTTCAAAACTCCAACGGATAGACGGAGTTTTTATTATCTGAACACTTCAATCGTACATATCTTTGTAACGAAAGGGAGATAAACAAAAACGAAACCTGTCCCATAATTTTTGTCAATACGAATACAACGAGGTATGAGGGAACCGCTAGAATTCAAATTGGATTTTTAGGATTTGGACAAAGTCCCTTTAAACAAAATTATTGATAAAGTAAACACATGTGATTATCTCAGTGGCATATCTGCACCCTAATAATCTGGAAAACAATGCAAACACAAAAGGAAAATATGTGAAAATATGGCTTGTTTACATTTTGAGCAAGAACAAAATCATACTTACATATGAGTGGTGATGTTATTATGTGTTAATTTTAACGTACAATTTCCGATAAAAATGTTTTGTTCTATTTATTTTGTTCTCTATTTTCCGACATATATAGAATTGCACGGGGCTCAGACCAAATCAACTCAAAATCATGAGATCAGCAAGTTATAGCTCCAGCGAGAAGGTGATGGTATGTTACCGTGGCTTTGATAATTAGGTACTACTCACATGGACTCATGCTCGCTGACTTGGTAATATACAGTGTGGCACCTCACAAATGAAAAAGACCACTTCCCAAAATATAGTAACAACATTATTTAGTCTATCATATACACGAAAAAGACTGTTCGTGCCTGGTATCGTTTTCATAGGAAAACACCCTATCCGATGGACGTAATCATTTCAAAACTTTTTTGGGGGTCCCCTCCCGTTTGTTAGGGGCCACCCTGTAAAGTGGTATTTTGTCCGCTCTCGGTGACAAGGGTGGGTAATTGCGTGGACGAAATGTAATAGTTTTCTTGTATTTACTAATTCCATTCAAACAGATGCTATTTTAATTGTCAATAAAATAATAACATTACTTCTTAACCCTCTAAAAAATGAAGAAAACAAAATCTTTTCAATATACCAAACTTCAAATTCACAACTTGTTAGTCCTCATTTTGCATAAACATGTTTGTGGAACTATGTTGACATTAAGATCGAACACGAAAAAGTGTTGGTGATATTATTTATTCTGACTAAATCTATTTAGTTTAATCCATCATTGAACGTTGTGCTTGTACTAATGAAGTTCACAATCCAAGCATAATGAAAGTGATTCAATCAGACTTTGTATTGTAATAATATGATGATTGTTTTTGTTTAACTTGGTAAACGGATAATCATCCATACGGTACATTCAAATGAAATAAGCATTATTACGAGACTGAAGAAGGTTTTGTATAATTATGTGCATACCCTTTATATCAATGGTGTGTACTCGTGTGAGGTTTTGTTGTTGAAGGATGTGAAACAAATAATGAAAGCCATAAAGGAGGAAGAGCTCAAATCAAGTCTTCCATGAGTTAATGATTTAATTTTCTCTTTAATAATTAATGTTCACACCTTACTAATGTTTGCAAAACTCAAAAATATGATTCCCTTTTACTTCATTTCATTCATTATTTATTTTGTTAGTTGAAAATGCAGGAAACAAGAAGTTACTTTCTCAAAAGATATTTTGTGCGAAACACAATGAACAACTTAGTACTGTATGTAAGGCGTGAACACAATGGACAACGCCTCTTCCTACAAAACCTGGAGGGAAGGAATTTGCCATGATGTATAAAGATCCCCATTCTCCATGACCACTGAAGCACATAAAATAGGGTTTTCTGCAAGATGTAGGTAATAAGTTACAGTTTCATACCATGAAAAAGTATTATGATTGATCTACTATCTTTAAAATTATCGTTGCAGAAAGTCCCGTTGTAATTAATTTTGGGACATATGGTACATGATCATGCCTATAAAAGGCATACATTAACTTTGTCAAAATTATCCCAAATTACTTCGAGCTTCCACAATTCTCTTTGACCTTGTTTTCTAGTTATGGCCAAATGGAAATGAAATGAGTATATTGATTTTTCAAATGTCGCCCTTAAGTTATAATGGAAATATTTATGATTGAATTGGAAAGCGTTTCTGAAACGTAGCCAAAATAATTTGCCAAAGAATATGGTGATCACTCAATTTTAAAGTTTTCACCAGGTAAACAGTGTTCTTTCCTTTGAATCTATCACACATCAGTAAACCTCTAGCAATAATATTGGCATTTGATTGAAGTCTCAAGTATGATTACTTTCGGCAAGCCTTATGAGATTAGGGGGGGGGGGGGCTTTAATCGGAGCTCAGGGTAATTATATGTTTAGTGCATCGATATAAAAATACTGGATATAGCAACAGCGCCCTCATCATTAAGCCAGCGACAGTGTGAAAAAGTACTCCAAAAGTACTCCAAATACAAAGACCATGCTCGCTCGAGTGAATCGATTTACGGAAATGAATAGAAGCACCTTTTGTATTTGGTCACTTAGGTGGACTTTTAGATACTTGCGGCGGCTTCAACGTCGCTCATTCGGCATTGTTCAGCGTGCTGTATCCAGTGTGTATATATCGATGGTTTAGTGATAGTTTGGTTGGCATTTTTAATGGGAGGGGAGGAGATCATGGATCGTTACTACCCACTTGTAAAGTGGTATGAATACTCATACATTGTAATAACATCAGCATGACCAGGTGAGGTGCGAATACCTCGAATTCGAAAAACTAATCACACAACAATAAATTACAAATTTTAGTAATATTTCTTCTTTGCTGAAGAATGTTTTCATCGAAGATTGACTTATCCCCAAAAGATTAGATTGTGATAAATTATTCAAAGATGATGCTAATAATGGATGGTAACTGAATTAAAAATTATATTACAGTGAACTTTTTTAATGAATTAAAAACAAATTCAAACCTCCAGGAAATGTTTTCCAAGTTGTAATATTAATTGTGTGAAATAGTGAAAGTATGTGTGAATAAGTTATAACGTGTTAAGTTATTGATGGAGATGGTCATGTGATGATTGTGATCGTATGAGGTTGATGATGCCCCCCCCCCCCCCAGGGGGGGGGGGGGCGGGGAGGGTCACTCCCAACATGACTGGCTACGCATCTGCGTCCAAAATAAAAATTAAAAAAACGTCGAAAGGGTATAATTTTGTCTTCTTCAAAAGGAGTGATTTTCAGCAATCATTACGAAAACCCACAAAAAAGTGTACCTGTTCAGGTGCACACGATTGTAGCTATACGGCGTCGTCGACGTTTTTCTTAAAAAGAAAGGTTGGTTAATAGCACTCGGAAGAAAAATAAACAAAAAGGGTAATTTTCAGGTGCACAGGTGTTCGAAATTAGGGGCAATGGACACAGGTGGGTCCCTTTTTTATGAGAGTGACCCCCCCCCCCCCCCCCAAAAAAAAAAAAAAAAAAAAAAAAAAAAAACACACACACACACACGGGGGTGATGGTGGGCAATGATGGTGATGATGATAACGATGATGATTATGGTAGAACAGATATAGTGATGATGATGATGATGATGAAGAAGAATAATCGCATATTATGACGATGATTGTAGCATGAAAATAACATAAATGCCATTTGAAGTAAGTGCTATTAATTGCATGTACAAATATAATGTAGGCAAATGGGATAAGCATACGTCTGCAAAATCCCGATATCGGGAAAGTTAGCATACCGTGTTATATGTGACATTATTTGAGAAATATGATGTTATCTTCATACACAAGAGGGTGGTAAGAGAATGTGGCATATTCAAATAACAATTAGGCAATACATCAGCGCAGTTATTCCGTTTAATTTACCAAACAGAAAACAAACATTAAAAACAAGTAAATGCCAAATCGTGTTTTTGTTTTACACCCTATATATAGCGAAAGTCGGGAAACGGCAAAAAATGTAAATGTTCAGGCCCGAAATACTGTTATAATTATAACCGACGAAAAAACATCTTCAATCTGTTGACAATTCTTCAACAAAAATAAGAACATACTGTACATTATTTTCTTTTTCTTTGCAGTCGGGCACCCTAAAGTAATGTTTAATATATTTATATATAAACGAATGTAATTTATATGCATTATAAAGATATGACCGAATAAAAAAAAAACAGACTGCATGTGTTCGGTTTTTCCCGACGATGTTTTAAACGTTTAGTAAATGTTTTGACTCGACACAGTGCCTCAATATGATAAAACGTCTACATAATTTGTCATTAAAAAAAACATGACGGGGGAAGTGTGGTGGTTGTGGTGCAGGGGGGTGGGGTGTGGGTTGAACATACATGGAGACATGTAATCGTTATTTTGTTCTGAACTTATACATGAATATAAATAAGGGTGTTGCGTACTCAATGTCACGTTCAATCATTTCGAAATAAAACGTCAAGGTTTAACCGATATATTTCAATTGATGTTCGCATAAGATATAAACATCAATAAAGAAGATACATTGTATATCAGACGGCAGACCCCAGAAACAGACGTGTTTCACTTGATCAAAGTATACTCAGTTGATAAATTATATTCAGTCAGTGAATTAATGATTTCTTTGTTACGTCATAGCATAGTAACGGATGCGCGCACTAGTCTTCATTTCCATGGAGTGAGTGCGCGTTATGCAATGACGTGAAAACAAAGCGCGGGAAACTAAAGCGATACCAGTACTACCCCACCTACGCTTGCAATCGGTTGATATCGTCTCTAATTTCTGGGTATGAATCGTCACAGTGTTAAATTGCCTGCTTTCACAGTGTGTAAAAAGGTGCGCTCACACTGTGCTAGCTACGCAATTGGTAGTAGAAAGTCAAATAACTGGCATTAATATTCGGTAAATAAAGCAAAATATCCTTGATATAATTACGTCTTCATGGATGCCATATGTTAGGGTAAACATTTTGAGGCAACGAAGGTCAAGTCAGTCTTGACACACGTTCATTCGATAAGCAAACACGTTTACATTCAGCTGTGACATGTCTCCAACGTCGTGCTATAATGGGATATCCGTTGCTAAGTTTACTTACTAAGTAGCCATCGTATTTTCTTTGTTGCTAAGGCCTTGCTCATTTACAGGTAGTGATGATGCGATTGCGGGGAGTGGGCTATAAACACGGGTATACATGAACTAATTAATTAGCATGTAATCCAGATCACCTCTAGCCCTCTACTAGGTAGGAATTAGAGCAAGTAATAAAAAGGAATGTTTAGATATATACCCGATATACAACGCCGCTGTTCTGCATCAAGCCAGTCGGTTGCTAGTAATGTAGCATCATTGCTATCATGATCACCGGCGTAGCGACTTACGTAATACCTATTCATCGGGGAGGGGGGGGGGGGGTGAATGAATAGATCACCCCCCCCCCCCCCCCCCCCCCCAGTTGAATGGGTATCAATGACATGTCTACGCTTGTGATCATGATCTTTAGTGAAGTTGCTCTTTGTGGCTATATTTAAATATAATTGTTTATAAACCAAAACATATACTGTCACATATTCACTATCCAGTGGCGAAGCGTGGTTGGACTGATTGGGGGCACACCTTATGTTTTTCTTATGTTATGTTAAAACCAAAACAAATCACCTTATGTTTGTAATTGTTGTTGCCCCTACACCCCCCCCCCCCCCCTCCCTAGCTACGCCAGTTCCACCGTCAATATTATATTCTTATCCTCTGCAGGTACACACCCTTTGCCATGTAATATGGGGTTTATAGCGCTATGCTAGGGACAAACAACCTCAAACTATTATCATATTGTAATCTCGTCATCTTCGTTAGATGTGGAAGTACCCCTACTTTGAAGAAAAATTAAATCAGTCAAATACCTTTAAGATCTGTAAATTAAGTTATAGTTCACTGTCACCGGTGCATACCTGTAATACCATTTTCCCGTTACACCACTTACCTGGGGATGTTCCAAAGAAAGTACTTTTTTTTAGATCGGCAAAGATCAAAGCACCGCCCGTGAATCAAACGCAACATGGTGTATCATGTATATCTTACCGAATATACTCAGGTAAATGAGTCAGGAGCACCACGATAGAAGTTTAAAGCCCCATTCAGAGTTTTGAAAACCATAATATAATATACCTGCCAATATTCACATTTTAGGATTTTCATGATAAATCACCTGCGCTTATAAAGACAAGGTAAGACACATATACGTTGGTATTGTGAATCACAATTTGAGTTATCTTTATAGCAATAACATAATACAGCAGCGTCTTATATCGCGCTTATGTCTGTCACGATGAGACACTCATGGTGCTATTTATATTACCCATGGTCACCAGGTACAGTTATAACCCATACTATGATAATAGCCATCTCAACTCATATAATTTGATATCAAGTTAGCAATCTTGATGAGTCGGAGGATTCTCCACCGTTTTGTGGGGTGGGGTCCCAAACCCCTTGAGCATGTTGAGAGGCTTTAACGGCGCCGGCTGTCAGTTGCTAAACAAGGCACAGTGCTTAATCATGTTATGTTTGATCGTATCTAGGGTGATCTGATTTTCATCTAATTAGATCAGATTATTTAAAGTGACGTTCAGTGAACCCAACCTTCGGTTCGCGAGAAAAATAATGGTTAAGGGTCGCGAGAAGGTTCACGATTCTGAAGAAAACCAAACTCCTACAGATAAATAATTGATTAACCAAAACTTGGTTAACACCCTCCCCTCTCCCGGTTTTGAGGCGAAGGGCTTTTCCTGCGTAATGTATACAGGTACCCCCATTTCCCTTCTCAACGCCTCTTCTGCCCAAAATAATATATGAGATAATAAATAATATGTATAATTATGTATATTAATGCATTTTAATTGCTAATGATAACTTTTGTTTTCATGGTTTGTGAGTAATTTCGAGAGAGTGTTTGGTTCCAGCCCAGACCAAAAAGGTTTAAGAATAGTTGTAGATTAAAGTGGTCCGTTAACTTTGTCAAATTCAACCAAAATCACTTCGAGTTTTTATATTTCCCTTGTACCTTGTTGTTTGGCTTATGGTTAAAAAATAATTAAATGGTTTTCGATGTTTTAAATGTCTCCCTAATCATCGTGATATGTATGATTTAATTGTACGAATGTCAGTCAGATTCCATCTGGAGTAAGTGATAAAATCGTACATACATTTTAATCAGATAAAGAATGTTATTTTTATGAAATTATCACACGTCATTTAAAGGAATCGTATAATTATATTGTCTCAAATATTACTTTTTTAAAATATCTAATAAGAAATTAATGGATCAGTTTAAGACATGCTTCTGTTCACACAAAGTTTGTTAAGGATCGTAGTGCAGTGCTTTTCCTTCAAGTTCAAGTGTCAATTTGTTTGAGGAGACAGTCGCTGAAAAATAATGCAGCGCTTGATCAAGTCGATCGAGAGGTGCTTTCATCCAATCAACGTAGATTATTACGTGTTTCTCCACTGATGGCTCTGTTCGAGCAAATTTGTTAAGATAACCCCCTCTTGTCGCGATTGATTCAGCTCTCTCAGCGTGTTAGCACGTGTGACTTTCGTTAAACCTGGAAAATCAACTCGAACCGGCGTCGCGCAAATTGCTCAATCAACCCGGAGACTTGACTCGAAATGATGACTGATCATTACATTTTGTTGGTCTGTTTGTTTTTGGAATGTCCTTTCTGAGAGGTTGCCCATCAAGCTCAAGTTCAGAGTTACACGGTTTCAATTCTGCGTCATCATCCCTTAATTGTATCGTTAGTTCGTTACAGTTTGCCCCATCATAATGTGCCCTGTTTATAACGTTAACGTAACATTCATGACTCCAACATAGTTGTCTCGCTCCTCATTATATGGTCGCAATTAACCTTTCTCATACCGTACCCTAACGTTAACCATAAACTTCCGAAATCCGTTTCACGTTACAATCATGTTGGCTCAGTTTTTTGTTATTAAGATGTCCTTTTTCAGGGGGCACTACTTAAAGTTCAAGTTCAGAACGATTCCAATTTTCTCCGTTCATTATTAGATTTACAGATGGCGTTTATATATATATAAACATATATATTTTTGGGGTGCTGCCGTTAATATCAAACATGATACCAATGTTGCTTCTATTGTATCGTTATGCAAGATATATAAACAGGGATTACATTTGATATATTTAGACGACCTTTTTCGGATGTTACTCATAAATTCCAGCATGATTCCAATTTTGTTTCACCGGTTGAGCTGCATCTTTATAAATACTTACACGCCCTTTCAAAAGGTTAACCAAACATATTATTCTCGGAAACAATCTTAACTATGTTTATGTTTGCAGTTGCGCCGAATCGCCGCTGATATTGATTCCAACTGCTGTAGTACGATTATTAGTTTAAAATGCCATGTTATCATAATCTGGTACAAAGGTCGATGTTGTATTAACCACTGCATAAATAGATCCACAAATAAACGCATAGTTATTGCAACATTTATCACCATAGTTATAGTTATATTATAACAAAAATATGAAATATAATAGTAATAGCTGCATTCGTTACAATATTACTACTATACTAGTCTACTACTACTACTAGCTACTACTACTACTACTACTACTAATGTTAATAATAATTATAATACTCATAATAATAACACAAATAGTGATTATAATAATAAGAAAAATAATAATAATAATAATAATAATAATAATAATAATAATAATAATAATAATAATAATAATAATAATAATAATAATAATAATAATAATAATAATAACAATAATAAAACAATAACTATCCAAGTGAATCAAGAACATCGTTTCTAAAAAAAAACGCTGACGTTGTCTTTAAACATGTTAAAAGTGTATTGATTCATTCAAATGAAAAACGCACTGAATAATAGCTTACATCAAAAGCGGACAATATTTTTTACCAAATTCCTTTGCATCTAACGTAGCTATCGACTTGAGCACAGTAGAGGGCGACATTACAACAATTTTGTATGGTCAGCTAAGTCTTTTTTTTGCACGCAATATCGTTACATTGTATTACGCTGTGTGGAATAAATCCAACCTACAAAAACATAATATTCTCAATTATACAGGGTGGCCCCCCAACAAACGGAACGGGGCACTTCCCAAAATATAGTAACAAAATGATTATGTCCATCGGATAGGGTGTCTTTTCCAATGAAAAACGAAACCAAGAACAGTCATTTTGGTCGTGCAGTTTTTGTTTTAGGGTGCTGTGAGTGACACCATGTCAGGTTCCCATTTTTGTAAATTTTTACCAAGTCAGTGCCTGATAAATCGCACTTCCTGCCCGTCAAAGCATGAACAATTCTCTCGGTACACAGCTGAATGCAACAATGGGGCGCATATAGCTTGTTGTTTGATGCGATGACGGGCAGTAAGTACGATTTATCAGGCACTGATTTGGTAAAAATTGACACAAATGGGAACCTGACATGGTGTCACTCAAAGCGCCCTAAAACAAAAACTATACATGACCAAAATGACTGTTCTTGGTATCGTTTTTCATTGGAAAAGACACCCTATCCGAATGACATAATCATTTTGTTACTATATTTTGGGCCACCCTGTATATTGACAATACATGTATTTGCCCAACGTAAAGTTGCCTTATTCCATACATTGATTTTGAACATTAACTACTTCATAGTGCAGTTCCGTGATTTCTAAGAAACATAATTACATGTATCTGTGTATTGTATGTTTTTTTTTGAGGTATAACAAATTGGTATATTGATCCCAAAACTGTATACAATTTGACTTTTTATGTACCTACATATATGTATGCATTTATGTATAGATCAAATCATGTATTAGTTTTCTGATAGTGTATTAATTTCATGTATGCATATAATAGTTTATTTGATTTCTGTAAATTGTCGACGGTCGACTTATCTAAGAACGAATTCGTGGTTATGTCGCAGGTCTATCGTACGGCACCCACAACATGTAATATGTTTGTACGAATGTCGTGCGATTGACGTATGGTGTTTCGTGGATCTGTCGTGGCATAAAATATGGTAGTCTGATCTTTAGGCCACGACAGACTTTTCGTCGCACGACACCCATGCATTTCTTCGTACGACTGTCGTACGCCATCGCCAAACAAGCCACGAAATCCGCAACGCTTTTGTCGTGAGCCTGTCGTGAACCTGTTGTGAACACGTCGTAGGTCCATTTAATCTACGGGAATTGCAATAGCTACATGAGAGGACAAGTCATGTGAAATATGTTGGCACAGTCATGTTCCACTTTCAGATTATAATACTCGAGACGATAATCCAACTCGTGTGTATCCACCCGTTTGACACGTAAAGCATTGCGGGTGATAGAGGATCATTAATTTGGACATTATTGTTCGCCATTTTTCCAGTCGGCGCGTTTATATTGTTACGTATCTGTTTGGTACCCGTAATACCTGTTCTGTGGTTTTATTTCGTGCATTGTTGTCTTTTACGATACATTCCACATTCGGATTTAATCACATTTAACCATATCATGCAGAACAAGACTATATGTTATACTGCTATTGTTTTTGTTTTGTATGATGTCTCCTTTCTGTGGTACCCATAATCATAAATGCACCGATAGGCACCATTTACCACACTACTACAAACTACTTTCCTGAACAGACTTCAAGACATTGACTTCCGTTTTAGCACGTCTTATGTTTTTGTTTTTTTTAAAGTTATATACATAATATACAATACGCTACATATGATCGAATATTGCTGTGGCGCGTTTCACCTACAAATTGACAATTATACTTAATTATTATACAAACCAACATGAAACAAGTACAATTTTAATAAACAATCTGACTAATATTCAGGTGTTTAATTATACCACCGAATAATTTGTTGGCGTATCAGGACTTATTATTCTAACTTTAAGCGAACATTTAATACAAATGAACCAAAACCTCACTCTCACAAGACGCTCTCATTTGGTGAGCCCATCGATATAAACATGTATCGATGGGTAAGCCGCATATAATGACCATATTTTTAAGTATATTCTGATACCTTGCATTCCTTCGGAATTTTCCTTGAGCTTATAATCATTTGATTCATGTTTGTAAATCGTATGCGAATGTGTAGTTCTCTATGTTCAGTAGGTTGTTGGTATTGTTGTTGTTTTTGTTTTTTCGTTTTTGTAGTTGATACTGCTGTTGTTATTGTTGGTGTTGTTGTTGTTGGATACTTTATTTACTGCTTTTTGTTTGACCTTGGAGGTGTTTATTGATTGGTAAAAAAAAATGTAAAAAAACTTGAATTGAAGATCAACTGAACGTGAATTGAATGAATGGCAGTATCAATATTGTATAGAGATAATACACTAACCAACATGACCAAAAAAGCTAATAATATCTATGTTTGATGGAACTTATCGACCGACAATGGCAAAAATTGTATTTTTATCTCAAGACAGATACGTCAAATACATCAGTGTCAAGTTTGGTGAGAATCGTGCGGGTCCCCCGAGGTCGTATATATGCTTAATTCCAAAAGGGGGTAGATCCACTTTTTCAACTTTGGAGTAAAGCAGGTTTCTTTGTCAAACTTTGTACACATACCTATGGGAATATAAATATGGATCGTCCCATATTTTGTATTTGATCGTGTAATTTGTCCTAAAATTTGGATTCTAGATAGTTACGTAGCTTATTAATGTACTGATATCGCTAACTCATTTTTTATGGAAAG
This sequence comes from Echinarachnius parma, assembly GCA_037951105.1. Classification (NCBI taxonomy): domain Eukaryota; kingdom Metazoa; phylum Echinodermata; class Echinoidea; order Clypeasteroida; family Echinarachniidae; genus Echinarachnius; species Echinarachnius parma. The sequence continues at coordinate 303,743 of JBAMJV010003532.1, forward strand.
TGGATTTAGCCCCCTTTGGAACTAAGCTCGTATATAGATGTACGCGTGTAGGAAAAAAGGCACCTGTCTCTCTATTGTAATCGGTCGAGTAAATAACCTTTGATTGGACGTTGACTGATTGCAACGTCGATATTTTGTATAGCTACTCATAATTATGCTAATAATGATAGCATAATGATAACGATACAAATAATCATATTTTTATATAATAACAGTAATCACAACAGTTAAATTTCGAAACATAATAATAACATAATAACGTATACAAATAACCATCATTAAATTTCTATATATAATACTAACAACAATTATATTTTCATATACTAATATCATTATTATAAGAATTATAATCATACATTCATAATGTGTAGACATCTGCCCCGAAGACACTGTGGCGTGCAAAAAGATGTTATCATAATTATTGCATTGTTTTTGTTTTTGTATTGTATATGATGGCCCCTTTCGGCGGTATCTATATACTCCTATATGCATTGATTAGCACAATTTATTACAATACTAGAAACTACTTTCCTGAGCTGACTTTATAAAGACTTTAGTTGCTATTATTACATAATTATATGAGTACTAAGGACGATAAAAATAGTACAATAATGGGTGGCCTTGGGGGAAAAATGAAAGTTCGAAAAAAAAAAAATAATTATGCCATTGACATTGAAATAATTGAATTAAATTCAATGAGGTCTAATTACAAACTATCGTAAATCGTAAATATTGTAATTAAAAGTGAGCAAAGAAAAATGGGATTCCAACGGGATTCGAACCCGAGACCCCCGGATTGCTAGACTGGTGCTCTACCGACTGAGCTATAGAAAACCCTACGACGGCGTTCTTCCCGTCGTAGGGTTTTCTATAGCTCAGTCGGTAGAGCACCAGTCTAGCAATCCGGGGGTCTCGGGTTCGAATCCCGTTGGAATCCCATTTTTCTTTGCTCACTTTTAATTACAATATATTCTTGGTCAGTTTCCCTATATGTTTGAGTAAATACAATTATTGTATATCACAGATTACACAGAAGTTAAATCATACAGTGGTGTATATTTGTCAAAATGTAATTTATACAATTTGCGAAAAACATTAGCGGAATATCAACGGCATGCTTACATGGCGGCACAAAAGTTGGCCAAGCTATCACATCTAACAGTAAGATAATGACCGCCACATTGCTGCAACTTTAGAAAGACAATGGACGCTTGTCTAGGGACACCAAAAATATGTCATAATTATGAAGAACAAAGTCATAACGTTTTACAAAATCGCATATTATGTTCTTTTAAACGGTTCCCTATACTAGATCATGCAATCCCTATAGAGTGTTTACAAGACCTATACCATGTTCCCGTATTTTATAGGCTCGGGGTTAATACGGTATCATAAGTCGTTTCGTTGCACAAACCACGCGTCTGCACAAGCGCCATTATAGTGTCAAGCTGCAGGTGGCCCCATTATTAAACAATGTGTTCGCCTTGACATCAAAATAAATTAACCCTCTAAAGTCTAAAGGGTGATATATGCACATCAAAGATACGGCACATAGAACATGAACGATGGACTAAGAGAGTTAAATCAGAAACAGACCAAGCAGACAGAAGGACTGAACATCGTTTAGCATACGTACTAATAGTAGTCAAACTGCACGTATTAAAGGGAGCGTTGAGTATTGGTATTTTCCGAAGTGCCCCCCAAAAAAATTAATTCCAACAGATTTGGTTTATTTCAGTTCCATATGAAAGATCATCGAAAAAAAAATATGATACGGTACTTACCAGCGATTCACTCTCCAATATGTGATCCAACTATTGGGTGGATTAAGATTATGATTTTCCCCTCCATTCCGCAAAAAAGCAGTATATGCGCCTCATGGACTTGTCTCCGTGTGTTAGCGCGACTCCGAAACGAAAGCCGAACAAACGGGGCTTGCAATATAATACACGTACTATTACCGCGCACTGCACTACAGTCCCGTATTAGGACCTAGAACGCTAGTTCTTCGCGCTGGCTTTAATTTGACACTTCGAGTTGTAACGGCTCTTTTTGAATGATAACAGGGGTTTTATTTTGTGGTTTGTAATTGTGTGTACTTTTCGAGCATGGTGAAGTAATAACTATTAGTTTGTACTGTAATCGTGCAGGTTTTGGTTACTAAAGTTAAGTTTGACCAATACTCAACTACCCCTTTAATTCCCTCGGTGTGGATACACAGGGTGGATGTTTGACACCTTGTGGGTTCTCCCCTCCCCCCCCCCCCCCCAACCCACCCCGTCCGTGAAGAGACAGTATAGAAATAGAGAAAAGTTTATAAGAGTATATTCATTCCCCTCGACCTCGACCCAGCCCCCCCCCCCCCCCCCCCAAGTAAGATATCCCTTTCCTCCGTGTGCATGTTTGCCCCCTTTATGGTTCGACTCTGCCTACAAACACCACTGCTGTAAGAACCAGTTGCACATTTCCCCTCAATCGTTTGGACTGAAAACTGAAAATGGGTTATCGATTTAAGCAGAGGAAGCAGTTTACTCGAGAAATACTATTATGGAAAATTCGTCCATCTTTATTTCTGAAGGAAATGTTATAATTATATTTCTTAAAGATTTTATCAAACATGTTCTCTTTATAATTCGTACAACGTCGGCATTAAATTTGATTACCTCCTTTGCCAACCTATATAACGAGACAAGCGCAACTATTGTGAAGAAAGTTTCTTATCATATAATTACTAAAGAAATGTAGATATTTAGGTTTAATCAATGCTAATTGTATTGGCATATGGCCAAACAGAAAATGGAATAAGAAATTACACATGACCTATTTGAACTGTAATCGTGACAAACATATCTAGAATGTGAAGTTGGATGGGGAAGGAACGCTGTACCTATATAGTTGTAGTTCCCCCTTTTAATTTTGTGTTTATTCCGTGCCCCTTCCCTCCCTCCCCCACCCCCACTCCCTCCTGGTATACAACGCTATCCGTACTAGTGCTAGAGATGTGAATTCTATGCTGTTTATTGGCTCCATCAGTAGGGATTATATTATTTTAATTTCGTCTAAATTTAAATATTATTCCACATGTATATTGTCACACATTTTATAGGAACTTAGTCTAGGTCATGGTCACGTGCGATGTGTTTATTTATCGCCAGACGCCTTATCTTCTTTTATTTCTTTGTCCGACACCGCTATTAAAATTTGATCGATAATTTAATATACACTATAGATGACGGTTAAAGAATGCAAGCTGTCCCCCACATAGACCGGTACTATAACGTTTGACGCCACAGTTCAATAACGTGAAAGCCATCAAAGGGAATAACAAAAGATCAGTTGAATGGTCAGACAGACATTGATATCATAATCCAGTTGCGAAAATGAAAAATATGGTTTGTTTTGTTTACAAAAATTGAACAGTCTGACATGTACATTATAAGAGCAATTTTAAATATTTGGTTTGACGCTAACAACACAAATAAGTGGAATCCGTCAAAGGGTTTTATAAAGGCAGCTAAAATAATTTTGAGACATTGAGATTGTAATTCAGTGATACAATTTTCTTTATAATTTATTATACAATTTGTGCACTTTATCGTGTTATTTATACTCGATATGAATACAAATAAAGTAAAATGAAACGAAATATAAGATAATAAGCTCTCGCGGCTAGGTCCAATTAATTTAGACATAAACTATTTGTGTAATTATATTGTGAATCCAGCCGCGTGACAAATAATTTTTGGAAAGAATGTTTGTAAAATCTCACAATAAGAAAATTGCCAATGCAGAAAAAGTCAGCCGACAAAATTTCTGCTAAAATCAGCGATATTCGAGACTCGAAATTAATAGTATAACGCATATAATAACCACCCCTCCATGAAAATAATAATTATAATAATCAATCCATATATTCTTCTTTCGATTCTTAAATAGCACATCAATATCATGATACGTTTACTAAATATAACTGTTATCTTTATAATAATGGTAATTATAGTAATAATACATTATAAATGATTATAACGATGGTAATAACACAATAGTGTAAATAATTACTAAAAATGTACATGCCTTTTATCGATAGATAATTAAAATACGTAAAGTATTAAAATACACCTCAATAGCTCTAATTAGGTGCAAAAGTCGCAATTTTGGGGTAAGACTACTGTGACGTGTATACGTCACACTCATAATAGCCTCTGTCTGTTGGAATGATTAGGTCCTGTAATTGATTGAATTCGCCTTCAATCGTGAAATTACTTCGGGAAAAAAACATGTGTGTTCCTTTACGTAATCACCACAATTCAATCCCGTTCTCTTGATTATGTTGAACCGAGTATAAATATTTTGTCCCGCCAAGGAAGAATAATGTGCTATTTACAATACTGTGCCGTTGTGTATTTCATTTTAATATACTTGTGTATTTCATAAACTAAATTAAATATTTTATGACCTTTGATTCTCATCGGAAGAAAAAAGTCGTGACCAAGACTGCTTCAAACTTGATATTTCTCAAAGTAGACTACATAATAAAGCTCTTCTATATACATCGTCGCAAAGTCTAATTATGTAAAACTCATCATTATTAATTCGTTCAGAACTATACCAAAAAAAATAGCCTTAAAATAGCATATAATATAGAATCCTAATGGTCAAGCAATTTGTGTGACTGCACGTGTATTAAGGGTGGTCGTATTGACGGCCTGAACATAACATGTTTGCATTCGTTTTAATGAATCAGCTAAATTAGTATAAATTAAATGTAGATGATAATCATCTCCGTTTCATAATTATATACTTTAATGTAAAAAGAAAATGAAAATGTGTTTTTTTCTTCTTCTATATATGGCTTAAACATGTACTTAAAGGGCTAACACAGTTCTGGTCAAACATAATTTTAGTATATAACTAAAACTTGTCAGATATCATTGCAAGCTAACAGTTATAGGTCAATGATGCTTGAATGGTAGAAAAACATATAAATGGCTAAGTTACAGGGCTGTTTTCATTCAAAAGAAGCTGTTAACACAAGAGGGCGCCCTCCAGACACCTCAAGTTTCAACTATTTTAAATCAAAATATGTGAATGTGAAGTTTGGTAAAAAATAATTATTCGATAGAAAGACCATCAAAAACAATAAGTCTGGTTTGTACATTTTCAGAAATGAGTAGGATTTATAAATAATTTCTTTAATATTGAATTAGTGTTGGTCCAATCATATATAATTATGGATATTTCAGGCGTTTCTGAACCGATTTTGATCAAACAAAGTTGTTTATGTCATTAAAATTGTGTGCTTTTTTCAAATTGGCACTTGTTTTTCATTACCTCACAAAACAAAATTCTTGTAGTATAAGCCCAAACTAAACTGCCCTTTAATCATGTTAACGAAGATAAATATTAATGAGATGAAAGAACAAAAATTATCGAGAGCACACTCTTGACAGGTTCTTTTGTTAGCATTCGACATTGTAGTGATTTATAACGTTAGATTTAACCTACATTTTACATAGGCATTGTCAATCTCCGGATGCGAATGACTGACATACAATGGAAAGTACTTCCTATATGCTCATTCATGTTGAGATGCTGTTTGACAATAGAAAGAGAGATGGCTGCAAAATATATAAACCAGTTCACCATCCATACAAAGAAAATATATAGGCAGAAAAGTGGTAAGATTGACGTCGAACCATGAACTATAAACTAACCACTTTGTCGATCATCGCGAATGAATGGCGGTCAGACGGAAATAATTTAATGGATTTTGAGATTTTGTTTTTTTAACAATGAATAAAGAGAAGATATCATGGTTGTCTCTGGAGAAAACATGAAACAATTTATCCAAGGGGATACAAAGATGTATCTGTCTTTCTGGCTTAGTCACATGAGACGGATTCCTATTAGGATGAGTTGGTTGGGTAATCCCTTCAAAAGAATCGATGTCACAAAGATTATACCGCAAAGATATGAAACTTATATAGAAAAGAAAATTGGGCTTCGCCGGGAATTGAACCCAAAACCTCCGCACTGCTAGACTGGTGCTCTAACAACAAGCACGTTAATAACTCAAATGTTAAAGGGCCGGTCATACTTACGGTAGTGGACATAGTGATCCGTAGGGTAATTTAATGTGGGTCAGTCGTGGTGTAAGTACGTTAAACTAGGTTAAACTATGTTGAACAACGTGGAACTACGTTGAATTACGTTAAGGTACGGTGGTTGGCCACGGAAGGGTACGGATAAGTACGTTTAAGTACATTAAACTACGCTAGACTACGCTAATGTGGGTACAGCTTGCTCACGGACAGGTACGGAGTGGTACGTCTGACTACGCTTGAGTACCGAGAGACTGCGGTAGCCAATACGCTGGACTACGCTAAAGAACGTCAAACTACGGTAAATAGCAACTCCGCACGGAGTATAACAGCCAACCGGTGGTGTGGTATGGCCATTGCGCTTGTTTTTCAAACATAGCAGGTCTGTGAAATTTGTCTTATTTTTTAAAATTAAACATGTCTGGATCAAGACTGTCGATGCTGGTTTTGTGCACGGTAAAGTACGTTAGAGTACGCTAGAGTACATTTAAGTACGTAACGAAGTACGTTAGACTACGTTAGACTACGTTAAACTTCGGTTTAGTACGTTATTACTACGGATGCCTTTAACGTACCGCTCTTTTGAACATGTTCAAAAATTAAATCGAAGATCACGGCTCCCCCGAGTTAATACCAAGTTAGCATCACAGACAACTACGGTACGATACGGATGCTAGTATATATTACGTTCAACTACCTTCAACTTCGTTCAACTACGATCAACAACGTCCACTACCGCAAGTATGACCGGCCCTTAAGTAAGACATACAAAGTTACAATTACGACAGACAATTTGCAGCCTTAGAATAAAACATAATTTTAACACAACATTTAGATCTTTGAGACTTTTAAGATCAGGGGCGTAGACAACGGGGGGGGGGGGGGGGATGAGGGGGATGCATCCCCCCCAACTCACAAGGTGGGGGGGGGGGGATGACGTGTACAATCATCCCCCCAGGTTTTAGGAAAATACATTTCTTTTTTTGTGTGTGTGTTTGAATGGTGTAGGTGCATGTGTTTGTGTGTGTGAGTGGTATACACTGTATGAGCTAAGACTTGTTAATTCTCACATTCAAACATTTAATTTATACATCCAAGTTTTCGCTCCGCGCTTCGCGCGCGAACAGATTATCTCAGTTTGCTATGTAACTTGTGTATGCTCTGGGGTGAGTAATTTATCTCTACCGGGCATGTAGTTCCCGTGTGCCTACATCGGCATTGCTCTGGCTGCTTGTGTGACGTGCACCAAATTGCACCATTTCACGTATATAAATGCAACATCTTAACCGTTATCCCCCTCCCAAAATCTCCCCATATGGCTCTGCACTAGCCCTCGGTCGCTTCGCTCCATCGGCACTCATTCGTGGCTGTAGGCTATGTTGTTGGATAATAGATAATGTGGCATATGGTTTATGTTGGACCTGTGTATGAAAATAAATATAATGTAATATATGTGTGTGTGTTGGGGTACATATTTATTAGTGTGTCAATTATTTATTTTCTTCGTGAAAAATATATTGAACATTTCTGGTCGATCAAGTCATATGATGCTTACACAGATGCAGTCAATCTTACTCCCGAATTTCCTATCTAGGTATGCACAAGATTGCTCAATTTCAAGTCCAAAAATGAAAAAGCTCCCTACCGTGGGAGGGGGGACACCCCCTCCCACACCCTCCCCCCAAATCATAACACGCTTTCCTAGATACCGTCAATCTTACTCCCCAATTTCCTATCTAGGTTTGCACCAGATTGCACAGTTTCAAGTCCAAACATGCAAAAGCTCCTTACCGTGGGAGGGGAGACACCCCCCTCCAACACCCTCCTCCAAATCATAACACGCTTTCCCAGATTTCCTATCTAGGTATGCACCAGATTGCACAATTTCAAGTCCAAAAATGCGAAAGCTCCCTACGGTGGGAGGGGTGACACCCCCTCCCACACCCTCCCCCCACTCAGTCGCTTCGCTCTCTCGCATTATCTCACTCTCACCCGGTTCAAAGTTGGCAACCCTGTGAGTGTGGTTGGGCATGAGCCCCTGCACACACAAAATAGCCCCCTTAGGTCTTTGCCCAATTTTGCCCCAATTCTCTCGGTCTCGAAACATTTTGGCACGTGGTCTCGGCCGGGGAAAATTGTCACCCCCCCCCCCAGGTGTGAGAACCTGTCTACGCCACTGTTTAAGATGATGATCTTATACAATTTAAGTTATACAATGTCCAGCCTCCACACTAACTATTTTTCTAGCCATGGCTACGCCATCGCACGTAATATACTTCATACATCTTAGTACCAACAATGATCGGTATTTCGGCAATCAGTCAGCAGTTGAATAAATCTAGCACAGGGTATACACGACGTCGTATATAGTTTGGTCATCACGTAAGACGATGTTGAATTATTTCTTTCAACGATGCGCTATACGTTGATACGTACACATATACAATTTACAGAATAAATCTATTTCAGTAATAAATATGAGTGATGTTGATGTAATAAATCCATTTTATTTGCTAAAGACTTTTATAGTGACAAACGATAAAATACTATCGCGATAATTGACATACGTCCACGACATGTATACGTACATTTCCGGTATTGGTGATAAGAAGTAAACATGGTAAAGAGGATGCATGAATGATGAATTCCTCACTGGTATACCAGGGCCTCGTTGCAGAAAGAGATGCAATCGATTGTAAAGTTGTCAGATCATGTGACTAAATGCGCAAATCTGATTGGGTAAAACGCGCAAATTTTCTGACTGTTTGTTTTTGTTTGTTTCAATACTTTTCTCTTATTTTTCTTTCTTTCGTTATGCGCCTCGGAATAGGTTACCTAGATAGGTGGTGCTTTATAAATGCTTGATTATTATTTATTATTAGAAGTGTCTCAGAAGTTTGTTTCAGAAGTGTCAACTCTGGAATAATATGGGCTCGTAATCTTGACCTCCATTCTGTCATTTATTGTGCTAACCCTCATCCGTGTTGGTCAATTACAGTATTGGTCAGTTTATATATCATGTATATGAAGAGCTTAATTCCGAAAGGCACTAAATTTACTTTCTATAAAATAAAATAAATATATAATGATATACAAGTGCAATTCTAAGCGACATGGCTGTTATTAAACCACATTTTAAGACAAAATACCCAATAAAACAAATTGGGAATAATTAGTTGTCATGTTCCCATTGGCATCATCCTGTACTATGACGATAAATAAATGCGATTTTCTCCGATGTTTGTAAAGTGGATTTATCGCCTTTTGGAAATAAGCTCTTCATTATACAGTCTTGGTCAGTTCCAGTTCCCGTGCTGTGACATGTTGACATAATCAGAAAATTCCTCATACATGATATACAGTATATATATAAGTACTTTTCGTCTCATGTTACTGCAGCCTTAAACTTTGAAAGTGAGGAAAAGCAGCGTGAAGTAAGGAGACAATTCACCTCGACCTCGACAAGCAAGGCTCCGACCACGTCAATCATTTCAATCATGTCAATCGTTCGCCCCTCTCCGACAGGTTGGATATTGGTAGCTATACAATATGTACGATCGACAAGCTCGCATGTCGTGCGTACGTGCGCTTGCATAACTTTTGCATGCAGCGTATATATGCGGTTGAATTGAATCTATGGTAATAATATAATTTGTATTTCGAACATTTTATCGCTCAAATAGTCAATTTCAAAGTATTTTTGTCGAAATCTTTACATTAACAGATTAGTTATAATATATTCTTTCACATGATATGTGATAAAAGCGTATTTTTATTTGTTTGTGCGTGGGGCGTTTCCCAACTTTTTTTATTTCGCTTTTAAGTGCGTTTACCTAACGCAATAAAGAGTGTAACACAAGAGGGGATGGGTCAGTACAACCAATGGTCAGTTGAATGGTTATGATCATTCCGGTGCTCCAAAAGTGTTCAGATAAGTGTGAAAGTGGCGGGTTTGCTCTCTTCAAATCAACCCGCTGTTCGCTTGTGTGAAATACAGGAAAGGGGGAGGGGGAGGGGGGGGGGGGGGGGGTAATAAAACCAATGGTCAGTCAATGTGTTAGAGGCAGGCAACGTTCACAAACATGACAATTTGTGGGATAAGTGAACAAGTGGCGGGTCTGCCCTCTTCACGTCGACCCGTCGATCGCTTGAGTACGCTCACGAGAGGTGAACGACGCGAGGTCGGCTCGGCCACTGGTCAGTTGACTGGTCAGTGATAGCCTATACGATGGGCTTACACCATGACCATTAGTGGTGTAGGATTCGCGTCCCAGAGGGGGTCATTTTAAGGCGGGTATAGGTCAATACACAGCAGGTACCCATACCATTCAGTATCTCATGGAGTGTCAAGTTAAAAAACAGTGTCAAAATCATCACAGTGTCGGGTAATAGGTAAATATGCAGGTCACTCGAGGATCTTAATCATCATGAGCTAAACGCAGATTTTGAGGAAAAGCGGCAAAATCTGCTAGCCGCGGGCAACGTTGTTGGCAAGTGCAAAAAAGTGATGAATTCTTGATATAATGTGTATTGTTGTGATCTGATAAGTCCTCTGAGTAATGTGTGAAAATTTCACGTTAAATGGATGCTATATACCGTATGGCCGAGCAATGAGCGAAAATGCAAAGTGATATTCACTGTTCATTGGACTGACGTTGTACACGGTTATCACTATCCAGAGGATAGTTAAAATATGAACACTCCAATCGTAAATATATTTGTTAACTAAAGGGAAATTCAAAAAAACAAAACCCGTTCCATGCTTCTATTGTTAATAATAAATACAACAAGATATGAGAGAATCGCTAGAGTTCTAAGTAAGTTTGGAGGATTTTGACAATGTTTATACTAGATCCCTTTAACTTCTCAAGACCTCAAACAGTAAAAGTTCAAGTTGATAAATATCATGTCATAACAATAATGCGAAAAATCCATCTATATACAGAATGTAAATGAAGCATATAGACAAACAAAATCATTAATCATAACAATTTATCCAAAGAGCAGTCGTGTACAACGTGCTTTAATAAACCATTTAACCTATTGGCATGTTAGAAATTTGTCCTCTAACGGAATCATTTTTCATCTAAGCATGAATGCTCTTTTAATGTTAATCTTTGATATGATTATTGTTATCATTATATTGACAGTCTATCTTGCTCACGGTCTGTTCTCGTTTATATGGTTTAAGTTTTATGTAAAACTTAACATTCATTTAACACAAAGCCTCATAAAAATGAAATACACGTTTCAAGACAATATACAGCTGCTTCCCATTATCAAACATATGACAAAAAAAAACCTTTCGAAGATATTCTCTCATCTCTTCATTTGGCACAATCTGAAATATCATTTTCTGAGGATTCATCCAAATGAAATGGGAAGATTGTTCCCTGAAAATAAATATTTGGCATTATGCAAGTAATAACCATAAATAATCACGCAATATGTCTCAACTTTAAAGCTTTGAAATACCACATAAGTATATTTGGAGCAAATATGATGTAATTTAGTTATTGTTATCTATGTATAGTTTTCAAGGTAATGATATCGACTATTCTCTATAGCTTGAAATATAAGTATTAAGGAAACAAACACAAAATACAAACACGTTCTTCCATGGTAATCTTTAATTCCTTAATTACAATATTGACTTGTTTTCTTTGTATCAGATATTATAACCATGGCATTAAGAACGAGGGATTCATAAAATGGATTAGATTTTGATTTCGTCAAGAAAGAAAGCATGTCAGTATACGTCACACAAGAAAAACAGAGTTTTAATAGAACAACCCCCAGCCGCCGGGGATAAATAGTTGGTCAAATATCGACAACTAGCTTGTCTTACCTGCGTCTGTCGTGTATAGGGAGCAGCGAACCAATTTTCCAATTCCGTAAGTCGTAATACTTCTGGGGAACGTTCAAGGCATCAAGAATGACAATTTGTCCTTTTTTAATTCGAAACTGGCAATTTTGATTTTTGTTTTGTCCTCGCGGGCAAACAGGAGACCTTCTCACCACGATTCGAACAAGCATCTAACCAGGGACTTCCACTTCCCTCATCTATCTAAAGCATTTACATATTTCAGTCCTTCAAGCGGATAAAGCCTCGGCTGCTCGGCGTAACTGCGCTAATCAGAGATTGGATAGTCAACATATAGTAAAATCTTGCGGCGCGACGAGGGATGAACGTAAAAGCGTGTCCGTTCGGGCCCGTGTCTATACGCTCGTCTGTGCTTTGTGGGATAATTACGCAAAGATAACTTCGGAGGGACAAGCTCGGATGAAGCACGTTATTTCTTAAAGTAGAAATTCAAAGGGAATAGAATCAAGTTATTATGGTTTATTTTATGATAGAATGAGTTATTAAAGCAATTTGTGCAGTTAACAAGTCCTGAAAGTGTTCAGTTTCATGTTTTATGAAAATGAAATTTTAGTGAATTGACCCTCCCCTTTACCATGAAATCGGCACAGCAAAGTGGCTCTGTGCGTGACGTAAGAGCCGGGCTTTGCGCTCCCGACAGCTCTAGCTCGAACGGCGATCTACACGCAATTGTTCATAGAGTGGACGCAGTTCTACTCTCTCAAAACGATTGAATATTGCCTGAATAATCAATATCTGACACACAGTTGTCCTCTCATGTCCTGAAACATATCCTAATGTCAATATTCATGTCATTATTGGCATTGAAAAAGTGTCAATCTCCGTAAAATAACTGTTTACAACTCAATCCATTTTGCCGAATTGTTGTTCATTACTAGCAAATTACCCGTCACCAGATCTTTGAGTAAGATAATGTTGTATGTTGTATATTTGTATTTCGTTATTTTTTGTATCTATCCTGTAAAAAACATTTGGTCAATTAATGGAATCTCTGTTTGAATGGTTATGATATGATTTAATAAGTGTATAATTAAAAATACAATCTCATATTCACAGGCATATGCGTACACGGGGGGGGGGGGGGGGGGGGGTTCAAATTTCACTTTGATGAAAAAGGGCTGTTTTGGGGTTTCCCCCCCCCCCTCAAAAACATATTCACGGACACCATGAACCCCCCTCACAAATTCTTCACCGACACCCCCGCCCCCTTTTGAAAGAATCTTCACCAGTACCCCCTCTCGAGAAAATCTTCATCGACACCCCCCTCGCGTCGAAAAATATTCACCGACAACCCCCCCGGCCTCGAAAAATCTTCTCCTACACCCCCACCACCCCCCCTTCGAAAGAATCTTCACTGTTACTCCCTCTCAATAAAATCTTTACTGACACCCCCCTAGAAAATTCTTCACCGACAACCCACCCCCCCTTTCAAGATTCTTCACCGACACCCCCCCCCCCCCCCGGTGGTGATTCAATCTCATATTCAAAGGCATATGGGTACCCGGGTTGGGGGGGGGGGGTGAGGACACCCACCCCCCTTACAAATTCTTCACCGACACTCTCCCTCGAAAATTCTTCACCGACAGCCCCCCCCCCCTCCCCACTCGAAATACTTGACCGACACCTGACCCCTCAAAAATGTTGGTTGAGGAAATAACCACCCCCCCCCCCCCCCCTCAAAAAATATTCACGGACACCCACTCCCCTCACAAATTCTTCAGCGATACCGAAAGAATCTTCACTGGTACCCCCTCTCGAAAAAATCTTCACTGACACCCCCCCTCGAAAAATCCCCCACCCCCCATCGAGATTCTTCACCAACATCCCTCCCCCCTTCGAAAATTCTTCACCGCCCCCCCCCCCCCCCCCCCACGAAATATTTGACCGACACCACCCTCGAAAATTCTTCACCGACACCCCCCTCGAAATACTTGACCGACACCCCCTCGAGTTACTTGACCGACACCCCCCTCGAAATACTTGGCCAACACCCAGCCCGTCGAAAATTTTGGTTGACGCAATAACCCCCCCTACCCCCCCCCCCCCCCCTTGTAAAAACCCTAGGTATGCTGCCAGCGATCACATGTCAAACAATAAACAGTATTAATTAAATCGTTGTCAAGTAGATCAATAACCCTAATTCCTTGCTCTTCTTGTTTACACGTTATTTACAAAAAGCACACATTTTTTATACTTCAGTACAACAAAGTATGCACTTCGAGCAAACATTTACAATTAGCCTGTATTCAGAAAATTAAACCAGTGACAGAGAGAAACCTATTTTGGTAGCCGTATACCCTGTTTTGCCAATTTTGCGAATATCGTGTTGAAAATGTGAACAAAAATCACCGATCAAATTCAGTCATGCATATACGGACATGTACAATCACACGAATGTGTGTACAATGTAGTAGATTGTGCGTTGACAATGCACAGATGCCGGACCTACAATATTCCGCTACCCTGTATATAGTCTATGCAAATTCCCCGCCCGACGGTCGCTTTCGCTTTTGGAATGTACCGTCCGTTTCTTGATAGAAATACATATATTTCATCAGATTTGTTTTAATTCTATTCGAAAATCAGTCATTACAATTTTTAAATCCATATTATTTAAAAGTTTGAAAAACAACAATTCGCAAGCAAATTACGATAGTCTTAATTCAGGCGCACACAGCGGCACACGTGTTATTTCCGATTTGACAGGCATACGATAATGTGCGTAAGTAATTTACAACGTATCGATTCCAGGCTGAACAAAGACTACATAATAAAAGGTCATTTCAGCAACACACTTTTCACGGTACTTCCGTCGCAAGCATGTGTGATGATCAGCGCTCCACGCGACTGCATGGCAAATGAACGTGGAATATTGGCCGATTCATAACTGACCACTGGTCAAACTGACCCCGACCTGACCCAGACCACAAACCTCTATGGGTCATCACCAATCACTACCCAAAGTTTGATGTTGGTGCCTCAATGCACTACGAAATGCATAGATGGACAGACAGACAGACAGACAGACATACATGATCGGCTACTTTAGTATAGTAGATGTACACGGAGATAGTATGAAAAACAAATCTATTATAGCTGTGTTTCAAAAGAAAATTACCTCGTAGAATCATGTTCCGAGCTAGAATTGCCTTTGTTATAACAATATATAATATTTCTTATCCATTTCAATATGTCAATAACTGGTAGAATAGTATCTTTCTCACCGTTTTGTTTTGGTTTTGTTTCGTTTCGTAAAAGTTTCGTCCATCGAGAAATACATGCAAACGCACGATCGTATACCCGGCCGTATACTATGCATATTGTGTATGTTATTGAACTAAAAGTAGTTCCAACGTATGCGCTATATTCGAAGCTTTCTACAGTCCACACGATCACGATCTCGCTCTAGAATTACATCTGACAGTTCAACATGGATGAAGAATTTCAACAAAACAGCCTGTTAATGGACTTCGAAGTATCCGTGGAGGAGCAAGCTAGCTAGCTAACACGTGCACTCGTTTGTTTTGATGCGCGCGCAGGAAATGTAAATCCGCCAGCTCTATCAGCCGTATAGGTAATGCGGCTGCCAATGTTCAGAGAAATCGCGGATGAATCGTAACAACACAGGAGATCGCGAATCTAATTCACTCGACTTTTCAAGCTAAACCATGAAACTAGCCATGATAGATCGACTAAAGTAATAACTATTCTTCGTTTTTTTTCTTTTTCATTTGATTCATAATGATTATTAACTGTTTGTTTCCATAATGGAGGGTGGTAAATTCTCCGTCTGATATGTCAAAGTGAAACTACATGTTGGTAAAAAATCTGTGCAGGCCTACTGCACGACACAGTCGTATAGTTTCCCCTTCTTTTTTCACCTTTTTTCAACTTTTTTTGTCACAAACAATACATTTGTTGGAATATCATGATGAAAATATAAATGAGAAGCAAATTACAAACAATGTAGTATTATAATTTATTCTTGGTAAGGGAAAAATAGCACATAAGTTGAAGCTTGTCTTTCCAGCCTGGTATGTTATACGCTTATCTACATACAACCGCGGCAGCCGCCTGGGCTTCAAGCCCGGTTCTTACGTCACAGCTAAAGGCCGTTTCGTGTAGCGATTGAGCGAATTTGTCCCTGGGAATAGGGTGATATTTTCACCCTAATTTCGCTTTTATGGACGCGTTATATTGTTTGAATGTCAGTCAAGCTCATTATATGGCTTATAAGCTTTCTGTAGATATGAATATCGTCATATTTAGGGGTTTTCTTTGATTTTCTCCTTTAAGTCATTGGCTTGAATAGATTAGACGCTGTCTGCATGCCAGATACAACTCTAAATCTCAATATTATGTTTGATATAAAGTAATTATATCTGTACACGGTGTGACGCATATTATCACGATTTAAGGACCCAGAGCAATAATGTTATCGGTTAAAATGTTGGGGTTACGAAGGATGATCATAATTTATTATCTCCTATGTAGCCCCGAAATTGTATTTATTTATTTTATTTTTTTAAAGTCTAATTTCGGTTGAAGTATAACCCTGTTCTAGTCATTGCGACTTATATTACGATAACGTTACTGCTCTATATTGCTATTTATTACGCAATGGCACTAATAATAATAATACAACATAAAAAAGAAACAATTCAATATTCAGTATCCTTACGCCCCAACCCCCCCCCCCCCCCCCCCCCCCCCCCCTTCCCTCCTGCACACCCGAGTGAGCTAG
Source organism: Echinarachnius parma (assembly GCA_037951105.1). NCBI lineage: Eukaryota > Metazoa > Echinodermata > Echinoidea > Clypeasteroida > Echinarachniidae > Echinarachnius > Echinarachnius parma. The sequence continues at coordinate 320,472 of JBAMJV010003532.1, forward strand.
CTCTCCTATACGCCACTATATTCGGGGTTGAAAGAACACAATTTTACGCTTGACAGATTTGCCATTGTTTTTTAGCATGTAGTCTGAGATTTATTTTACGGGTGAAATACTGTTATGTAACAGCTACTCTTCAACTTCCGTTTCTTCAATAATTTCGTGTTCTCTGTTTTTCCACCAACACGACAAAAACATTGAAATCGATTGAATTTTAAATTTCGATGTAATACCTATTTCATCCAGAGCCGTATTATACGGCTCTGATTTCTTCTTCACATTATCATCTCATGTGAACACCCATGTATGTTACCATGGACCTGTGTATGCACGTGTATGCGTGTGTTCGGGGTGTTCATACGTGTGTCTGCATTATTGTGTGAACATCCGTTTAAAGGGGTAGTTTAGTTTTGGTAAGGCCCAACTTTAGTAACCAAACCTGGACAGTAACATTATAAAACTAATAGTTTTAACTCCACCATGCTCGAAAGGTATACAAAATTACAAACGACTAAGTAAAAAGCCCGTTATCATTAAAAAAGAGCCATTACAACTCGAGAGGGCGCTCTCTAAAAAGGCATTAGTTTCAACCATTTTTCATACAAAATTATGCATGTGATGTTTTATTGAAATAATGATTAAATAGAGAGATCATCAACAACTATTTAAAAAACGCTTTTGAACATTTTTGAAAAAGTGCAAGCATTTTTTTATTTTTTTGAAAAATTCAGCTAATTATTTGGGCCCCAAATAATCATAGGGTCAGATATATTTATCTACATTTCAGCCGTTTCTGGGCCGATTTTTACCAAATAAAGTTTATTCTGCCATTAAAATTGCATGTTCTCGCAAATTCGACACTCAGTTTTTCATTACCTCACAAAAAAATTGTGATGTGCAGCGCCCTCTCTACCAAAACTAAACTACCCCTTTAAATCTGCTGGTGTGTATTTTTTAAGTGAATACATTATAATTGCGTGTGCAAGCCATTGTATGTAATGTCAATGTTAAACGATGTGTGTTCGTCTACACGTATTATTTGAGTATGTGTGTGTGTGTATGTGTGGTGCGTGTGTGTGTGTGTGTGTGTGTGTGTGTGTGTGTGTGTGTGTGGGTGTGTGTGTGTGTGTGTGAGTTTGTGACTGTGTCTGTGTGTGTCATGTTTGTGTGTGTGTGTGTGTGTGTGTGTGTGTGTGTGTGTGTGTGTGTGTGTGTGTGTGTGTCATGTTTATGTATGTATGTATGTATGTATGTATGTATGTATGTATGTATGTATGTATGTATGTATGTATGTATGTATGTATGTATGTGTATGTGTTTGTGTTTGTGGGTGCGTGTGTGTGTTTATTTGAGTTCGTGTGTGTGTGTGTGCGTGCGCGCATGTTTTCTTGTGACTTCGTGTGTGTGCATGTCTGTGTGTGCGCGCCCTATAATAAACCATTTTTGTAGGTTAATTGGGTATCTCTGACCTTCATGTGTCATTCTGGAGAACGTGGCTCGTGTGAGAGATGTGACGGAGAGGCAAGAATCCAAAGAAACTGAACTCGTTTTATAGAGAGTTCGTTAAATATGCTCATAATTGAACAGATTTTGAACAAAATAATAAATTTAAAAATAACAAGGTATAAACCACCCAACCCTAATAAATGTATAATTAGCACCATTTTTAGTTTTGACTCCGTTGTTCTAGAAATTTTAGCACAGTAGTGTTGTCTTTTAATCGACGATCAATAACAAAAAATTATACAATTATTTTGTATTATATTCAATATTGTTTGCATTTATCAATTTCCCCTTGCTCCCTTATAATCGAGTTTAGTTTTTATTGCACAAAATGTAGGATGCCGTGTTTCCTTTCTGAAAATGTAACTACGAGATCTAAATTAAGTTATTCTGATATTCAGCACTATGGAATTGCAGTTATAACTGAAAGGGGAACGTGTACACGTGATATCAACGTATTCCATGAATATAATTGACTTTCATTCTAGACTTCACGGTATTTTATTGAAATGAAAATCCATGCATTCTATTACATTTGATTTGAAAAGAGCACCTGACAAAATTCAATTTGACATTTTGCATGCACCGACAGTGAAACAATATTGTTGTTCGAACTTTTGTTATTGGTTAAGGAAATGTACATATTAAAGGGACTTAGTAACATTGTCCAAATCCTCAAAATCCAATTGAAATTCTAGCGGTTCCCTCATACCTTGTTGTATTCTTATTAACAAAAAAAGCATGGGACAGGTTTCGGTTTTTCAAATTTCCCTTTCGTTAAAAAAAGAAATTATCCAATGGATCGTCAGATGGTCAGAACCGTGTACAAAGTGAGTGCAATGAGTTAGTGAATGTCACTTTGCATTTTTGCTCATTACTCGGCCATATAAAGTCCATTTAACTTGAAATTTTCACACAACACCCAGTGGACATATCAGATAACAACAATATACATTGTATATCAACCACTCATCGCTTTTTGCACATGTCAACAAAGTTACTAGATCCCTTTAAAGGAAGCTAACTTGCATGGATACCGATATGTTTATGTTATGTTTTAAAGCTATAGTTTATCAAATATATACTCTTCATTGAGAGGGAAACTGAGTGGATTCATGGTTAGACCAGCGCTCAATGTACTCAAAACCATAAAAGCTTGGGGTGTTTCATAAAGTTCTAAGTTGAACTTTACTCTAAGTTGGACCTAGCAATTACGGAAATCCATATGTAGCCTTGGAATAAAACATAATTAAAAATTAAAAAAGAATAGAAGTATTTGAAACGTCCAATAAAAATTGATATCAATAATTTCAAGGCTCCTTATTGACAAGAAGACATATTAAACTGTCTTTCTAAAGACCTGTTCCAACAAGTGTACAAAGAAACAAACGGCTTTCCATAATAATTAGGTATAACCAATTGGAGTTTCTTATACCTCCTTGGTATAACTCAACGTTGAATCTTTGTGATCTAATCTCAGTGGACATGGTGGACCTAGCAATCCTGCACCCCTCGCATGCGTCAGCGAGACTCCCGATAATGTATCGGTTCCAGTCTGGCTGACATAAGTGGTGTGATCCCGCGTATAGGCCCATGAGACCCAATGTCTACGTCAGGATAAAATGTAAAATATCCCCTTCGGATTGAAAATGAATATTGAACAATGTCAACAACAAAGTCATTTAAGATGCGTTGGCTTGGTTGGTGGTATTGAACCCTCACATGCCCTTCTCCCGTAGCCTCTTGACAAGGCATGTCTCGTCTGAGCTGAGTTGAATGCACGGTATAGTATGCATTATGCAGGAACGACTGGACAGCGCGACTACCCTGCACAATCATTTGCCGAGATCGCACGTGAATTCACCACTCGCCAGATAGCCTCCATCAGGCGTTCAGTCGTTCCTGATCCTGTATGCAGCGCAGCCATTGCTTGCTTGAGACACGAAGCCTTGTTAAAGGCTACTTCTCCCGCTGATGCATGTCAACGTCATTTTGGGACTATTGGCAATTCGTATACATCAAAGGTCACATTCGGTCTCTTGATGATTGTAATGCGAGGGGAGGCTACACCGCGGTTTGCCATTTCGAACTAGGCTTGTTTGTGAGCATTGTTTAACGCTGAGTCAGTGTGTATTTCGCACCGTGCGCAAGGCGTTCGCTTGATGGCACCGCGCGTCTGCTTTACAAATCCGAACCGGTACCTTTAATCATGTTAATCTGTGGGTTAGACAGAAAAATCCATCTCGTTCTAGAGGGGTCCTTTAATATTATGACGTCACACTATCCCCTCCATGTAGAGCGGGTGAGAAAGAAAAAAATCGTCAAAGAACCCTCGAAACATTTGGCTGACTTTCCGGACTATCTGTGGGTCTGCTTCACAGGTCCCGATGTATGTATTGCATTTTACATTAATATCACGTATGACTGTCCAATAAATTACATTTTCATTAAGAAATTAATTAAATTCGATTCAAGTCAGTTTATTTTTTTTTATTGTATGCATGTATTGCATCGTGTTCAGTTAACTTTCATTGCCACATGTAATTTATAACACATATTATGTACAATGGATATTCTTGAAATGTCTTAATATGATAAAATAAACTGAATGGAATTGAATTAATCCAAGCTTAATTCTTGTCAAGCCACATTATACTAAATTGCCAAATCGATATAATAACCTAAATCAAAAATCGTGTTAATGTAATTTCACGCCAACGCATGGTGGAATAGTTTAACATGTTACTTGTTCTTGTTAGATCAAGGAGATAATAGCTGTTTGGTTAGATAATGTTAGAAGAAATCAATCTGTATAAAAGGTTGCTTTGCCGGCGTTTCATTTGAGGAAAACAAAATCATAAAAACTCAACGATCAAAGTAGAATAACACTGTTATAAATGTAATTAATATTAGATCCGCATCTAAAGATTATCAAATAATATAACCGTGGAAAGTTAGAGAAAGGGCGCAAAAGGTGTACGAGTTCGTGGAAGATGAAATGAGTGGGGTACAGATGGAAATCTTTACTTGCAATGTCTTCATAACATTAGGAAGTTATTGGATAACCTAAACGAATAATTCAACCCGACTCTAGGTACACGTGTTGACACAAGTGAGGGGTCTAAATAATTTGAGAGCTTTGGAAATGATTTAACCCCGTTATCATGTTGATATTATAGTTGCTCTATGATTCTTTGCCGCTGGAGCATTATGCGTGTATATGATGCGTGAACGTTCCTTTCATGGCGTGGTGCTTTTAGTATTAAAGGGATAGTTGAGTGTTGGTCAAACTTATATAATTTTAGTAACCAAAACCTGCACCATTGCGGTACAAACTAATAGTTATAACTCCACCATGCTCGAAAGGTATACACAATTGCAAACGGCTAAGTAAAAATCCTGTCATTGGTTTTAACCATAATTCATACCAAATTGTGCATGTGATGTTTTTTAAAAATAAAATAGAGATATCATCAACAACTATTTAAAAACCTATTTTGAATTTGTTCAAAGAAGTATATGAGCATTTTGTGTCTTTTTCTAAAAAGTCAAGATGTCCCCCGGCAGAGTATAGACTTATAAATCAAATATTTTAAAATCAAATTTTACAACTATGAGAGCATTCGAAAGGGATTGATTCTCATTTCACATGTTTATTCAATGTACTTTCAAATGGAATTAAAACCAACCAATTAAGTGTCAAGGGGCATTTCGGGAAGTACCACTACTCAAGTGTACCTTCAAATGTCTTTACAGCGCCCCGAGCTAAGATTGAACTTGAGGAGAACATAAGGTTTCTTTAAAATTGCATTGTCTTCAAGTTGAACATACATAAAAGGGAAAAGGGGAAATACATATCATTACCTTCACACGGCATTGATATGATATGACATGATGATAATGATACCGTTGAGCAATGATCGAATGGATACCGCTACCCTCACCATACCTGCCGCAAATGTCACAGTTGAAATCGTGTCCATGCAGGTTTCTTTAGTAAGTTAACCACATCAACACCATGAATAAAATACGTGTAACAATATCCTACTTAACATGTCCAAGCCTGATCTTGGCATAAGATTGGGTGAGTTAAGTTTAGAGAGAACTATTAATTTCAGTTCTTTTTTCTAAATATTTAATACCGAAATATATTTTTCATCAAATTTGTGTTTCATTTGTTTTGTTTTGTTACGTTTAGTATAATATGCACATCACATTCACAATACTAACGACTTAAATGTGTCAATGATTTCTAAAACAACAACAAAACGTTTAAAACGCATTAAAACTTGAATACACGTTTTTTCAGACACTTGAACAAAATACACACACACGCACGCACAAAATAATACACACGCGCAATTAATAATTAGTAAGTTCAAGTACGTGGTTATAAATTATTGTCCTTTCAGAAATATAGTTTCGTAACATTCGATTTGTATAAATACAAATGTATCAATTTACCATTTACCCAAACACAAAACAATCGATCGAAGCAGACAGTGGTTTATAATTATAATTATCACTAAATGGTGATTTCATATTTTAGCCCTTAGTCGTTGGCAGATATATACTGCCGAAACCATGCATATTTCATGGTTCCAATTCTTGTTATATCAAATACGTGTAGGCATATCTCTAAATGACATTTGGGCCTTATTGAATGATAATACTGAGAAGAACTAAATGTACAATTGTTTGTATTACTTCAGTTTGGAGATATTGCGAATGGTGAATGAAAATCAATCTGCTGTGGAGAGTCATACAATGATGTAACTTGTACCGAATTTAAAATGACCATCGAGTTATAGCATCAGATAACCATGATACAACACAGGAACACAAACAATAGGTCTTATATACCCCATCAGACTGCCACATATCGTCGGTCTCTTTTTTTAACGTTTCTTTGTTGATTCATATTACAAGTAGCATTACAACAATATGTATAACCAAATGATATATCGCGCAATATTGAGTTAACTGCGAATACAAATATATTGTTACTTTCAAATTGTAATATAATTCGATATTCTCGTTGTCAGTCAGATATAATTGAGGAGGAAGTGATTGTAACATATACCTTTAGTTCCTGACATATTTGAAAAAGTAACAAGAAAACAAATACATGTAGCATTGCGTTTTATTTTATTTTTTGTATACCTAAACATCAATTGAAAAGGACCCAGAAAAAGGGCTACGTTCCCAAACCATTTTTCTTTTGTATTGTTTGTAAATTATACTTTACGAAAATCCGTAAGCATGGTAAGCATTTTGGTAAGTGCAATCTTTAATTTTCATCAAGACAGTAACTAGTGATATCAACTTTCACGATAATTAATCAATCACAAAGACGTCCTGGATAAATTCACCTATAATACTGGTGCGATAAATCCAAATCCATGTTATTCACAGTCATCTTTTCCATTAAAAGATTTGGGGATTTTGAAAAGAACATCTAAATACTTTTGGCTCATTAAACACTTTTTGGGGAGCAAGTCTTGCAAATAAGAGTTTTGAATTATATAGTAGAAAGTGACATTACACGCCAGTTCAAATAAGTTATGTTGATTGTGTAAAGGGGTGCCGTATTCGGTAAGGGACACTAGACGGATCGGCCCCTAACAGGTTTCAGTTGATCCCACCTCGGCCCTTTGAGGGGCTTCAGTTGATCCCACCCACGGATCATACCATTAACTGTAAGCACTAATCCGGCTCTTGATAGCGGGTGGACGACCGAGTGTAACGTGGTGCGAGATAAAGACAAACACTATTCTCAAGACTTACATGTCTTGCTTGGCCACTTTAACATTATTCAAGATTTGTCAGATTAAGATAACGAAACATAGATGTACTGTACATGATGTAGTACTAGTCATGATTCGAACATCAATGAGACATCGTATTATTGTTAACTGATGCATCTGAACTGGAAAAATGTCACATACCTGAATAAAGTTTGAAGCTTCTTGGCAAAGAAGTTACAAGAAGTTGAAACGTTCTTCCAGATCCTGGACTATAGGCTGTCTGCAAATCTGTAGTGGATGGATGTACCAGAGAGGATCATTATTAAAATAAGATTATGAAGTATACCTGCTGAGAGGTCTGTCCAATCCAAACCAATACAATGATTCAATTTTGAGGTATTGATGATGAATGTAATACCTGAATAAACCGGACCTCAATTCCACGACTAACATGATAACTGTCATCTTACAGTTCTTACGTATATAAATCTGGGCCTGAATTATTGATCCTGCAACCATGGCAACAAACGCCCATATTCCCAAGATGAAGATGTGCTCACTCTTGGTCCTATTGTTATAAGATATGATGGTCTCTGTCATAGGTGTCGCTTTGTGGCGGAATTCATTTACTGTATTAAGATAAAATGTTAGAATGTATAATAAAGTAATTGATTTAGTAAAACATTAACTTGTCGTGTTTCATCACTATGTATCTCTTTCATTCTACGTTTGACCCCATTTTGACCCACCAACGCACGTTCTTATCAACATGATATCAAGGCCTATTTATTCTATATTTATAAAAATTATGTATATTTATATTCCTCGTTTCTGAGATAGACTCAATGTTTATCATGCAAACATTGTCATTTCACCTTCGGCAAGATTGACAGTTAGGGAGAATAAGTCAAGCGATTATAGGACCTGTTATAAATCAAAGGAGGTTTTAATTTATTTGTTAATGTACTATATACATGAGCTCAGCAAACAAAATGGTGATACAGGCAACACAGAGTCGCAGGGTTTTTCGCTCAGCTGTTAACCTTGGTCACGGACTATAAGTGTCAAACAATGGATAAACAATAACGCATTAGAGGAGATTATGTCCGAATGCAAACAACATAATGTGAGTGAATGATACATCACACTGTTTTAACTTAAAGCACTTGTCACATATCACCGGATAGCGTATACGGATGCCCGACGGAAAGTAAAATTTTCATTCCGTTCGTCTCCGTTCGTATGCATTTTTTGTCCGTTACTTGTCAGGCTGTGTACGTTATTCTATCCGGTGGAATATTTTTGTGAATGAAGAAATAAATACGATTTTCACCACCGGATAATTTGATTTCGCAAATGTTCGATTAGTCGGGCATCCGTTTACGCTATCCGGTGATATGTGACTGGGCAACAGTGGCAAATAGTTAGAGGACCAAGGTTAGTTTGCTGTCAAAACATTATTGTGGAAGCGGATTTATACCTGTTGGGTAGATATAACTTGACGGGAAGTTTGTTTAGCCAACAACACGGGGATAATAGATTGATAAACATCATACGAAGGACAACGGAATTCATCAGGAACATAGCTTGTTTGAAGTCGGGGAAGGGTTAACAAATGTTATCCAATTATTGATCATCGATTGGCGCCGTAAATATTTATCTATGAGCACTAGTAAACAGTTTGCACTTTAACCTATATAGCCTATACACGTAGACACACCGTTATCCGATGTTTATATCTCCAGTGTCTGTGGTGTCTAAATCCATATTGCGCTTTCAATCCCGTTCACGGGAAAACTGTTCGATGAGTCAATCATGCATATGTTTGTACGCACTGTGGACGACGTTTATTTATGCAATAATACGCTCATCGAAACAACTCAGCCTACTCAGGATCATTACTATACAGGATCATTATGCGCGCACGTACGGCGCCGCGGAGTAATCTTGTGCCATCCATTCACACACTTTATTTACGCAATTACAAACGAACACACACAAGCAAAATACTCAACCATTCGCTCAAATTTAAAGTTGCAATTAACGCAGTTTCCTCTACGCCATAAATGATTACGGGGTTTTAAATTGCACACATTCTGAGTCCATGTATAAAACACTTTTGTTATTTTAAAGCTATTGTATTGACTTATTTGTTTGTAATAGTATTAACGTATTATTTTAATATTCATTTATTTATTTATTTGCCTATGTATTGTTTATTTTATTTGTATTTTTTTAATTAATTAATTAATTAATTAATTAATTAATGTATTTATTTATTTAGTTATTTATGTATTTATCTATTTCTTTAATATATATTTTGTTATATATTTGTGAATTCATTTATCTATTAATGAATGTATTATTTATTTCGTCTTTTTAAACATTGTGGCCCCATCAGTGATCTGGCACTGTTTTCAAGGGGGCCCAATATATGTTCGTACACTCAACATTGTCGATTTGTGCAAAATAATATAAACTTACAGATAATAATGACATATCTTTCCAAAGAGTTCAATGTTTGCTTCAGCCCGCAGTATTAGCCCCTCGCCGCGAGCTAAGCAATTGAAGCAGTTCTTTCAAACAAAACATATCAATGGTCTTGCAACAATAATAACAACATCTCTAACGAGCTGGCAAGAGAACGTTTCCCTCTAAAAGCAAACGTAGACAACGCAGTTTAACTGAATGAATATACAATTATTCTTTCATGCTAAACGAAGAGTTATCCACGAATTTCCTTTCTAATCTGAATCCTGTTACCAAGTTAAAAGAAAATTCAACCAGTTACTTCACAAAATCTGAATGAATCACTTTGATTGTGTTTAACAAAAATACATTTAATATCATTTGGTGCGTGCATTAAAATACAAACATGAAATCTAAAAAGGGTCTGCAGATGCTAGACTAACTAAACGGTCACAGCGACCGCTTATTCTTTCGAGCTCTGAAGTCAATACAATTCTATCAAAATATATGTTCAAGACCTAATCTTCTCAGATTTGCTCTTAAATTGTACTCTCTTTCATGTAAGACAATGATTTCGCAACCTTTGAATTTCGGAGAGTAAAAGGTGGGCACAATCGATGGAGAAAGAAAACGAGTATCTTCGCACGGTGATCTTTCTGAAGAAGAGGATAAATAAAACTATTCATCTCAACGAAAAGTCTTGTAGTCATGGTAACGGGAGAACGGAGGAGTTCGGGCGAATACCTCTTCTAAGAGCGTTGAAGTGTTCTTCCGGGAAGGAGCGGTATCGCAGGGCACTTACATATCCCCCTAATGGGGGCACTTATGTTCCCTTTATAGGATCATTGTTGACATACTCAATATAGGACCCCAGGGCCCAATTCTAAACCAGCCATTAAACATTGTTAGATGTATCTTCTGTTTTGCCACCAGAATGAATCGAATTATTCAAGTTCGAATATTTTGCTGATTTTCTAACTAACTCTTACAGGGATCTAGTAACTTTGTTGACATGTGCAAAACAAATTTACGTTAAATGATTGTTATATGGCCGTAATATGGCCGTGTAAAAAGTGAAAATGCAAAGTGATATTTGCTACCTCATTGCAATGACTTCGTACACGGTTATGACTATCCAGTGGATAGTTACAAATCCGAACACTTCAATGGCAAATATCTTTCTAACGAAAGGAAAATTCTATAAACCCAAACCTGTTCCATGCTTCTGTTTGTAATACGAATACAACAAGGTATGAGAGAACCAGTAGATTTCTAATGAAGTTTTTGTGGATTTGGACAATGCTACTAGATCCTTTTAAAGCAGAGACCTTATAGTTGTTTTTATTAAAGGAATGTGTAGAAGGCAGTAGACAGCTATAGTATAATTTCTACTACTCAGACATAATTAGTGAGCCTATAAGTGAGGGGTCTATACAAAATTTCCAACTTCAGACTTGTTCGATAGGTACTGGGCCGTCCTAATTGCACATCATTACAACACTGTTTATAAAGCACGCTGAACAAAATGCTCAGGTACTATTCTGATTATACTGATATAAACCAGATCATTGGTCTCGTTTAAATCCAGAAGCATTTTTTCTGCTCTATAAACATCGCGTGTGAGGGTAAGTTGTGAAATGTCGCACAATCGGTACTGTAAAAGTTAAAGGGATAGTTCAGTTTTGGTATAGAGGGCGATTCAAGAAAAACAAATTTGTGAGGTAATGAAAAACTGAGTGTCAAATTTGAAAGAGCATACAATTTTAATGACAGAATAAACTTTATTTGATAAAAATCGGTTCAGAAACAGCTGAAATAGCAATAAATATATCCAATCGGAATAAATGTGCGATCCCACATTTAAGAAAAACAAAATAAAATGCTTACACTTTTTAAAAATGTTACAAAGGAGGTTGGAAAATAGGTGTTGATGATCTCTCTATTTAATAATTATTTCTAACAAAACATCACATGCACAATTACTAATCAAAAATGGTTGAAACCAATGCGTTTTTAGAGAGCGCCTTTTTGTTTTAACAGCTCTTTTTGAATAATAACAGGCTTTTTACAGTAGTCGTTTGTAATTTTGTTTTATACCTCTCGAGCATGGTGGAGTTGTAGCTATTAAATTATTATATGGTGCAGGTTTTGGTTCCTAAAATTCAGTTTGACCAAAACTGTACTATCCCTTTAACTGTTTATCCATTGAATACTTATTATTTCCAATCAACTGCGTTCACCATGTATACGATCACTGAGGCTTCAGGTTCTGCCGGTCATTATTTCTGTGCGTGTATACATTAGAAGGACGCCAACACGGAGCGGTTGAAGATCATTTAAATGCATCTGGAAGTGGGCATGGTGGGGGATAGGCTCCATATGTCATATTGTCGGGTGAGAGCGAAAAAGGCGTAAGATCAAATTTGTCTAAATTGAGTTCTGCGTAACATCATGTAGGTTGGATGCTTGGAACCCCCTCTAATGTGGTGCCAACTTTTCAGATTTATAATTGCGTGAATATTTATCACAAAATAGAAGAGAGTTATAATAATATAAGGTATCTACAAGGCTCGCAATCCCGCTCGCAATCTTTAAACATGATTATCTCGGAAGTGCAAAAAAGTGGCCACGCGCCCTTCTTGTTCTTAACCGACGTTGTGCTGCGCTCCCAGACACAACTTTGTCATACTAAGAAGAATAAAATCATTCCCCCACTTAGGCGTATACATTCATTCATCTATCCACTTTACTGTTAAGAAATATCCAATGCGGCCCACAGACATCTTCCAGTATATAGCAATAATCAGGTTACGGGGTGCTTACATTGTGCATGTGCTCTAGTTTCGCTATGTAAATTATAAACGCTTTTAAACACATTAAAGGGGTAGTTGAGTTTTGGTATAGAGGGCGCTACACAAAATATTTGTTTGTGAGATAATGAAAAACTGAGTGTCAAATTCGAAAGAGCATACAATTTTAATGACAGAATAAACTTTATTTGATCAAAATCGGTTCAGAAATGGCTGAAATATCCAAAAACATAACCATTTGTATATATAATTGTGGGGCTCCACAATTATTCGATAATTTTGAACCAGCTGTTAAACTTTTTTTTAAATGCTTCCTCTTTTCAAAAATTTACAAAAGAGGTTTTTAAATAGTTGTTGATTATCTCTCTATTTAATCACTATTTCACCAAAACATCACATGGACAATATTTTATTTAAAATGGTTGAAACCGATGAATGTTAAGAAAGCGCCCTCTTGAGTTTTAACGACTTTTTTTGAATGATAACATGCTTTTTACTTAGTCATTTGTATTTTTGTATTCCTTTCGAGCATGGTGGAGTTATAACTATTAGTTTGTAATGTAATGGTGCAGGTTTTGGTTACTAAAATTCAGTTTGACCAAAAATGTACTCTCTCTATACCAGAACTCAACTAACCCTTTAAATGGTATCATCATAATATTGTTCTCGTTCCCCAGATGCCATTGACTTAGCAAGTTGTTATCCGACAAGGAGGACAGAGTGCCGCTTTAGGCGCTGGGTTCCATTTGTGTTTACAACATTAAACATGTGTATGGTAATTAACATAAGTTATTTTTCTGTATTGGTATGCCCAAACTATATGTAAAAGCATGAGATCGGGTTTGCAACCCTTAGCTATGAACGCTTGGCCAAAATGTTAATTTGAGCTCCCCTGTTAAACTGATGTTAACCAAACGTTTACATTAAGATTACATATCATCACGGTATATACTCTGCTGCAGTATATCAATGAAAAATAGATGAGTTAGTAAAGAGTGGGAAATTGATCAGAATCATATATAGCATCGGAAGGGGGCTTTGGTGGCACACAGCATCCGGCACAACAGGGTTTTTTCAGACGTACACTAAAATGAAGCGTATAAGGGGGAATTCAGATATCCAGAGGACGAAAAGTCAGCATGATGACGGTCTCAATCACTAAGGGATCTAGCAAGTGTGTGGACATAATTAACAAAACTGACAAAAGGATGGAATGATAAAATGTGTATTTCTGTGATCTGATAATCATGTCCACTGAGTGGAGTGTGAAAGTTCATGTTAAATTAATGTCATATGTCCGAGTAATGCGCAAAATGCGAAGTTATATTTTATAACTCATTGCCCATAAGGTTTTGCATATTGCAAATGATGCATCGGGGTTGTTGTTATTTTTTCACATTGAATTATAAATATCTCAATAACATATAGACAATCAAAACAAAATTGGTTTAAACTTTAAAATTACTACAAGTAAGAGAAAACAACCAGGCATGAATGAATTACTATAGATGTAAGTATGCATTTGGTCGATATAGGCAAAGTTACTAGATCCCTTTAACAATGGCGCGAATGAAAACTCCATTAAGAAGAGCAACAGAAACAGAGGTGCGATGGTGTTAAGGAGCTGCGGCTCTTGAGTAGAATCAACAGACGAAGTGTACTAATTGGGTCATTAATTCACCCATCTAGTCTCGACTCGGGGTATTAATGTCTATTTTTGTGACTACGCCAATTAAGAAGAACAGCCCGGAACATGATTGTATCTATCTTTCGATTGCGTTGCATCGATCACCGGCATGTTCATGTGCAGTAAATAGGTTAATGGTTGAACTACATTTGTTAACGACGGTGTTAGTTGAACCAAATACATTATTAAAGTGATCCATTAACTTTACATTTTTTTCATAAAAAGGATATTTTGAGACTTCAATCATATAGTAATATCATTGTAAGATTCTTGAGAATGATATGCGAGATTGTCATAGAAAAGGAATAATATTTCCTGTTGAAAAAAAAGTAAATCGATGTCCGATTTCATCCCGATCGTTCGCGTGAAGTATCCGAATTCGGATACTATTGACTACGGTCGAAAGCGTCTACAGACGTTTTAAAATTCAAACTGAAATATATCCATAATAAGGGAGACATTTGAGAATCAGAACCCTTTTCATTGTTATGTTAACATAAGCCAAACAACAAGGTCCAAGAGAAGTGTGAAAGCTCCGAGTGATTTTGGTTGAATTTTGGCAAAGTTAATGGATCACTTTAAAGTAATGTTTTGGAGATGGATCCTCCTACATGTGAGATGGGTTGAGAGCGCAGCATAATATAAAATAAAATAAAACAATATAGAACAACATGAATTAATGAATGTATGAATAACTTAACTTCATTACCAAAATGTTCAAAGATAACAAGAGAACAAATTAACAATCACATATACATAAGCAATGCCAATAGTGATGGAATTGAAGGTTTAAAACAACAAAAAGCTAGTGGGGTTTTCTGAATATGATGCCAGTATGTTAGAGGCTTGGAGCCCTCTCAGTCTATGTAGTGCCAATTGCAAGGGAATTATGGGTAACATATGTAAATGTTCTTGAAAATGGTAGTTGTATTACACAGTTTAATGATAAACCGCTTCACCAGCGTCATCCAAATTACAGATCTTCACAATCGAAGGATTTCCTCCCGTATAAGTCGAGTATTTAAAGGGACTTTACACAAGAGTGAAACTGTATTAAGCGTTGTAGCGCCATCACGGGTTATCTGCATGGAAGGCTGCTTTGTCTCATAATACCGTTTCAGGCATACCATCTTAAAGGCTTGTTAATCACCATTATTTTATACTCTTTCATGTCATTTTCCTCTCTGTTTAGTCTTGTTAAATTCATATCATGTATACAAAAATAAATTCAAATTCTCTCTTTGTAACCAAGATAGTCAAATCAGATGAACTTGAAATACAACCGTATATAACTCGATCTTGAACTGTTAAGATTAATTTTGTCTCCATGCACAATTGTGTTCATTATTTTTCTTTTCGTCGGTATAAACTGCAACATTTGAGATTTCAAGCTGCTTTAAATTACCGGGGCATATCGATACATCAGGTTTACTTTCAGAGTGCAAATTTAATAAAGGAATACGGATGTACGTAATAAGAGGCTGAGATGTTGGCAGAGTTTTGATCATGTTTCGTTGGTGTGCGCGTATCAACTAAATGTAGTTATCGAATTAATCGTATTGAATAAATAATATAGACACCAGCAAAAAATAGCGAAACAAAATGTATTACGTTATATTATTATTTATACGTGGATGTATTCGTTTCCACGTAATTTGTCTTCTTTGAGGAGGCTCCGTTTGCGTGTGTATGTTTGTGTTTAATTGTACGTTGTGTCTGTTTGTGTGCATGCTCTTGAGTTTGTTAGTTTGTGTGCACGTGCATGCATTTGTATGCATGCGTATCTGTATTTTGGTACACACACTATAATGTCAGCATGTTTGTCGATTTTGTCTAGTTTGTATTTCTGTGTGTATACGTGTGTGTCTTGACATGTACGCAATTACAAACAAATGCCATGGATATTGTGGACATACGAACAAATGGGAAATGAAAGTGGGAAGCAAAGTGGCAAAACTTGATTAAATACTGTGAAATTGAAGAGGGTCAAAACTATGTTTGAACTCTTTATGTTATATGGCTTAGTCAAATACGAGTCACTGATTGGCTTTACACAGATCCGCGTTTTCAATTTAATTCAGTATAAAACACGGAAGAGCGTAATGTCTCACCCGGCCCTCAGAGCCACGATATATCGATACAGGTGAATTTTCGTTAAGACCTATGGCAACAAATGAAAGCGATGCGATCGATTGCATGTGTTATGTTCCATGCTGGAAGCATTTTAAATCAAAGTTTGCGCGTACGCGCGCAATGTGAACAACTTATACGCGCAATCAAGATATATTCTATTATGACGTCACAATGACTTGACAAAATATGACTTCGAAAGCCACAGTTTCAAGTCGAGCTCTGAGGCTAAACGTGTAAAGATGTGTTACTTTTGTACATACACTAAGTCATATAACATAACAGATGCTATCTTTGTTGTCGGGAACATAATGGAATGTTCCCTCGGGATTTGAAATGTCATTTCATGAAGACAATAAGCCTCTAAGTATCGGGACTTATAATCTTCCCTCAATAGCATTTCAAATCCGTCGGAGAGAAGCAATTCGTGATATTACCTCGACCACCGGTTAACATCTTTAAAATGTACCATTATTTTGTATTGATACAGAAACCATGAGAAACTCACTACAATTTGAATAGTTTGGTACTTCAATGTTTCACTACATCTCCACAGTCATGGCAATAAGATGGATCGAGCCTAATAGACTCGACCCACCATCACCCATATGCAATTAGCGGGACGCATCGTCCATTGCGGTTTAAAACCCAATGCAAACAGAGCCGACTCGATCAGATCTGACTGGTTTTCAGTCAGGCTACCGTAGAGTCGGGCCAGATCAATCGGCGCTGACTTAACAAGTTGAATCGAACCCGACTGTTTTCCGACTGGCAGCCGACTGGCAGCCGACTGGCAAACTCGTAGTCGTGAGAAAACGCACACAGAGACCCGACCCGCCCTGTGTGCGGATGGTGGCACATCGTGCAAAGCACCAAACAACAACATAATGGAAAACAGGAAATCGGTATAATTACGGGATTATTTGGACCTTATTTCTCCAAAGCATACAGACATAGTTATGAATTATGATTTAATTGCATAACCAAGATAGACCGGAAGATTAATGTACGCATCATCAACATTCCCAAACGAAGGGAATCTAAATATCCATTAAAGAAAATGATAAAAATACTCGAGAAAAAAGTCACCTTGCGCCTGAGATGGATCATCCCTAATGGACTCATCATCCACTTGCATTAAAACGGGGTCTGCATTTGACAGGAGGTAGCTGGCAAAAGGGGTGCATGTTTGCATTGTCGAGTGTCAAAGACTATATGAAGAACGTAATTCCAAAAGGCGCTAAATCCACGTTTTAACTTTTGAACTTGTTAACGATAAACAGGTTTGTTTACCCAACTCTGTACACATGCCTCTGCTGGGAACATGAAAATGGAACGTTTCATATTATTTTGATTTTGATTGTGTCATTTATCTTCAAATGTAGATTTCTAGATAGCTACGTAGCTTTTTAAAACATTGCTTTACAACATTTAAAAACAAAAATTAACGGATTTCCATAATTTTTAAGTCCAACTTAGAGTTAAATTCAACTTAGGATTAGTGTGAAACACTCCCTGCTCTATACTACAGGGACGTATCCAGAAAACGTGCATCCCGATAACGTGGATCCAGCCAAATTATAAAGATAAATAACATCGCATTTCCCTTTGATATGGATCATCCTTCATGCAGAGGCAAACCTCCCAGATCCAAAATGTCTGCTTTCAAGCATCGATGCTATCCAGAAACGAGGGGGTAAACACAAGATGCTTTTTAAAAAGAAGAATTTCTCCTTGCCATTGAGATAGAGATAGATCGTCCCTAATGGACCCACGGTTCAGGCTAAATAGGATCTCCGCTTAAAGGGAAAAAAGTATTATTTGGTGAAACTTCATTTCAGTCGCTAAAACACAGGTGCTAAATAGTTCAAACAAACTCACACTTGCTATATTTATGTAAATAAATAAATTGTATAGTCATGTATTTCTATCAATGTCAACCTTTTTTCTACATCCCTCTCTCTTTCTTTATTATCATCTTTATATCTATATTATCTCTATTTACCTATCTATCTATCTATCCATCTATCTATCTATCTATCTATCTATCTATCTATCTATCTACCTATCTATCTATCTATCTATCTATATATCTATCTACCTATCTACCTATATATCTATCTATCTATCTACCTATCTATCTATCTATCTATCTATCCATCTATCTATCTATCTATCTATCTATCTATCTATCTATCTATCTATCTATCTATCTATCTATCTATCTATCTATATATCTACCTATCTATCTATCTATCTATCTATCTATCTATCTACCTACCTATCTATCTATCTATCTATCTATCTATCTATCTATCTATCTATCTATCTATCTATCTATCTATCTACCTATCTATCTATCTATCTATCTATCTATCTATCTATCTATCTATCTATCTATCTACCTATCTATCTATCTATCTATCTATCTATCTATCTATCTATCTATCTATATATCTATCTATCTATCTATCTATCTATCTATCTATCTACCTATCTATCTATCTATCTATCTACCTATCTATCTATCTATCTATCTATATATCTATCTATCTATCTATCTATCTATCTATCTATCTATCTATCTATCTATCTATCTATCTATCTATCTATCTATCTATCTATCTATCTATTTGTATATATATATATATATATATATATATATATATCTATTTATAAATCTATATATATTTTATTCTCTGAGTGAATTTTCTTTCTATCTGTTCATAACTCCGTCTGCCAATCGGGGCCTCTCATTATTGTTTCGATTTATCATATTTTCCCTCTTTCTCTCAAGACATAATAAGTAATGTATTGTTCCGTTATATCCGGCCTTTCTTCCCTTTCTCTCCCCTCCCACCTTCTATCTCTCTTCAACTCTCGTATCTTTGTTTCATGATCAATTCATGTTGACGTCTCCTTTTGTATGAAGTCTAACAAACTTCTGATGAATAGCTGAGCAAACTCCGTCCTAATTACCCCATCGATATTACGTAGATGTCGTAAAAAGGAGTTCAATTATCATCCCTTATCGCTTACTGATGAACACAATTTGTTATTCATAGCTCCCCATCGCCACCCAACTATAAAGAGACACTGAAAACTAGTAGAATATCTCCTCCCCCCCACCCCCCCCCCCCCCCCCACAATAATAGTAAATACAAATTAACGAATACACATCAAACGACGTGGATCGAAACATACTCTCTCCTTAAATGGCGTAGGTCCCCGTTTTATTAATTTGACAAAACAAATGGAAAATACATGATGGAAAATAAAGAAAAAACATAAGGTCTGCCCTTAATAACTTCGCCCCCACCCCCCCCCCCCCCCAAACTGAATGCAACGATAAAGCAAATCTTAAATAATGCAATACAATAAGTTGAGCCCCATTAGCCAGACAGTGGGCAATTATCCACCCCTTGCATTATTCCGGCATTATTTAAAAGTGTGTTGTTTTTGTTTTCATAAAGGTTAATAGAATTTAAGACGGTGTTTTGCATTTCAATCATGTCAATGTTTTCCCGCCAGGGGCTACATAGGATCATTAAGAGCGTTCGATCTAGAGTATGAGCACTTACTGAATACTAAAAGGAGACTTTGCGTCCTCGCATGCCATGATAATTAGGCGTTTTCTCTAATTATTCACTATGCAACGTATAATATACTAAAGAATTAGTACTGTAAAACATAACAAAAAGAATGTTAAAAGTAATTTATTAACTTTGTCAAATTTAAAGGGGTAGTTGAGTTTTGGGTTAACCCAGAACCCTAACCCTAGGTTTTGGTTATTAATATTCAGTTTGACCCAAACTGTACTCTCTGTACCAAAACTCAACTATCCCTTAACCAAAACCACTTAGAGTTATCACACTACTATTGTACGTTGTTGTTGTTTTATGGCGTATGTTAATAGAAAGAAAAAAAAAGGTTTTTATTTTTCAAAAGTCTCATTTATCATATATGTATTTATGATTGAATTGAAAAGCGTTATGGAACATTTTTTTAATCGTAGTCAAAATCAATGGGCAGTAAATTTTAATATCTGACACATCTGACAATTTTCATTTTGTTTAATTGTTAAACAGTGTTCCTTTTCTATGAGACTATCACACATCATTCAGAAGCATCTTACAATGGTATTGGTATATCGATTGAAGTCTCAATTGTCACTTCCGGAAAATCTTTATGAAGTTGATGGACCACTTTAAAGTGAATAATAAAACAAAAATATTCTGCTAGATTTCGTAACTTCAGACGCTTGTTCATTTCCCTGCCGGTTCATCACGCAGAATTCTCTCTGACTGTAAAGGAATGCCTTGTGCTTTCAAGCAGATACCATCACTTTCCTAAGAGGTTTTGGATAATACACCATGTTTCGAGTCACCTTTCTTGTGGTTTCGTTTAATACGCTCTGTTAATCCTCTAAATTGTTTCTAATGGAAAATCGACGGATAATCCGGGGGGAAATAATAACTGTTTAAGCTTCCTTCGCGTAAGTAATCCCGGTACAAGCTTCCCCTAATGTCCCTCGCTTCATATGGCGGAACAGCCTAATGGGTAAATATCTTTAACAAATCTCCAAACATGTTTAACCAACAAAACCATTTCATGGGTATTATCCTGCGAAATAGGAGGAACATAGGAGGCAAAATGGGAAAGAATGCCCTCGTGGATTAACAACAAAGTGTGAAATCTTTTAAACAAATCCCTAAACATGTTACACCAACAGATGCAATTCATGTGTATCATCCTGAGAAATATAGAGGGGAAATAGGGGAGGTAAAGTAATGCAGCGTAACAACCGAAAGGTCGACAATCTTTCAGAAATCCCCTAAGTGTTTTACCAAGGATTAATGCATTTCAAGGTTTTTATCTTTAACTAAAAAATGGAAGAACAAAACAGGGGGAAAGGGAACTTACGAACAAGATATAACACGATTTCGTGAGAGACTTATCAATTGTATCCTTGATCAGTTTTTGTTTTGTTAATGTACCGGTTTATCATATTCTTATAATGTTACCTTTAACATTATGTAGGATTACCTCGAAAGCAAATCATTTTAGACAAGACCTCTCGTCAGAAAAGTGTAAATGACAAATTTCATAATCGACTCACAACCACAAGAAACGATAAGGACATGTGAGAGGTGGAACGTATATAATATGGAGATCCTGAATAAAAAGTGCAAGGCTGAATTCAACAACAAAATAAAAACTTGAAAACAAAATATATAAAATGATGGTATGATTATTTTGAGAACAAGTATTGATCACATAATTATTGGCTGATGTACTTCATTGTTAGTGATGATCTTAACTATTTGTGGAACTTATTGACGAGAAAACACTAACCAAAAGCAGATGGTTATGGCAATGTAACCTTTTTTTAACAAATGGTACTGTTTTTAAATAGTGATATTATATTTTTCACAATAACCGTAAACATGGTAAACGATTATTGGTAAACACGAGTACTGCTTATAATTAATAATTTATCGGTAAACCTTCAAGATAATTGTGTGGTTTAATGTCGATGTATATGTTTAAAAGTTCGAAAAATATTATTCTGTATAGTTCATCAATCCTTATCAAACTTTGATAAAACACGACTTTGTCAATGAAGAAAAAACAGAGGATAAATCATCGTTGGAAAATAAGTCACAAAGCATGGTAGTTTAACTTAAAATGATAGTTTTGCAGACGTCCCCAAAGATAAACTGTTTCGATTCAATTTAATCTTTTTATTGATAACGAGCCTCTTGAGATTAAAATGACCTCTAACATTTATTTGGAAGTGAGCGGCAGGTTACGATGGTATTTTGCGAGGAGATTCACCTTCGTTTCTTAATCGAGGACAGTCAATCCTGGTTATCATCCATACTAATGCCTAAAATGTATCGCATTTAGGCGGGATTATTAGAAACAATCTATTCAGACAAGCGATTGATCAAATCTAAAAGAGAAATAGACACATAACAGCCTCTTATCCATCATACGCACAATTTAACATTATTTTTCTTTTCGTCCGGAGCAAATCCCTTTTTGTCCAAAAAGATCATTTTCTTCCAACTCACAAGAGGAACAGACAAGTCAAATTAATTCTTTAAAATGTTAGAATTACAAAACCATTTGAACAGTATTTTGCATGAATGCAACGTCGTTCAAAGACATACAGTAGACGTGCCTCTGGTATCGGAAGAGTTAATCTTATACATGTTAATCCTGAAAGACAGCTCAAATGGAGGAGAAAGGGGGTGCATTTTAGGACATTACCTCGATGGTCATGGAGTAACAAGGAGGAGAGAATGTCATACATTTCTTCATCTTGTCTAATTTGTTCCTTTTCCTGCTCTTTTCTATGATGATAGAATAAATGCTGATACATTTGCAGTTATGCAGTAATACAAATGTATGTATTTATTAAAGTGAAAACTTCAGTTACAATTTATTCATGTTCCGAACGGGTACATATTTCAATTCGGAATGAGAAAACTGTCATACTGTACATAGCGTGACATATTGGCGGATCGTATGTGCAAGAGTAGCTGATCGACCCTGTATGCATTGTACAGACACTCGGTTCTGTTTTGTTATTATCTAATGTTACCACTAAGATAATGATCATGCTCTATTTTACAACTTTGGGGGAATTGTTTAGGTTAAATTGTCCAAAGATATCGTGCATTTTTGGATAAGTAACTGAGCTCAGCTACTTCCAATACTGATGAAGTTTGTTGGTGACCATGGTGAAGGGGTGGATCTTGAAGGCATGGTAATTAT
Source organism: Echinarachnius parma (assembly GCA_037951105.1). NCBI lineage: Eukaryota > Metazoa > Echinodermata > Echinoidea > Clypeasteroida > Echinarachniidae > Echinarachnius > Echinarachnius parma. The sequence continues at coordinate 343,595 of JBAMJV010003532.1, forward strand.
ACAACATAATTAAATTCCCCACCCCCCTCCTCCAGCATAGGTTTCCGTGTCTCGATCCTCTCTACCACGTCCATCAATAGGCTAATCATGCTAACTGTATAGTTACACCACTGCAATGTACTACATCAATTATTGTCCATACTATGATGTTCTCTAATATACATCTTTACTGGGGATGCCTTCATAGTATTCTTCCAACGTATACCACGTCGACGAAGATAATAGACTCATTAATCCCCGTACACTATAGTAATCAATATAGACAGGGTGGAACGATAAGGTTGTTTATTATTATGTTCAACCATATAAATTGGGTTGAACAATCATCTCGAACACGTACACTGCCCGAAACAATGGGGGCTGGTGTCTTACCTGCCCGCCGTCTCTGCCCGAGCGGCCGGCACAGAGTTCCCGTAGACAGGGTTTAAAACCTACTTTAATTTCGGTGGCAAGGTGTCGACCACTGATTTTGTTTAAACAAGCTGGATGCATCATCCCTCATCGTCCCTAATACATTTTATGAAGAGTTGACGCCAGTACGTGGTCACCTCAACACATCCCGATATATCAATATTGTTTGTGTTTTTTGTTGTTTTGTTTTCGTCCTTGGTGCATAATTATGTGCCCTCACTTCATGGTCAAAGTGAGTTCCGTAATTGTATGGGGGTTGTGGCGGCGTGACTTCCACATCTTGCTTAGATCAGTGGCTGCGGTGGCATGGGCCTAGGCATGGGGTTGGCCCTGATCTAGGAACCAGGGTGGGATATGTTCTATAAGATCTTAAAATCAACTTTGGTATTATGTAAGTTGCTCTTAGAGCTGTTCTTAAAGGGATCTTGTAACAAATCCACAAACTTTGCTTAGAACTCGATTAGTGGCTCTTCTATACCTTGATGTATTCGTATTACCAATAGGAGCACGGAACAGGTTTTGGTTTTACAAATTTCCCTTCCGTTATAAATTCTAAGTAAGATTGAAGTGTTCAGGTTTATAACGATCTACTGGATAGTTAAAACTATGTGCATAGTTAGAGTAATGAGTTTGCGAATATTACTTTGATAGCATCTTCGCTCATTACTTGATCATATAACATTCATTTAAACAACATTTACACAACAATACACAATTGATCAATAATTTATCACTTTTTGCACATTCTAACAAAGTTACTAGATCCCTTTAAATCGGAATAAAAGATAGACGATACATTCACGGCGGGCATTTACACAGATTGGTTAGATTTTCCTTACGTCTTACTTTAATTGGATTCGACAGTGAACTGTGATACACGTGTCATCGAGGATTCAATAGGCGATCTTGTTTGCGTTTATTAACATTTGTTGAAACGTTGCTATCTTATCAAGATAGTCCTAAAACTTTACGAGAGCCACTTTTATCAGCGTAACTACTTGTACTCACTTATAAACAACTATTATATGTTCACATATTCATGAAAGCGACATTGCAGCTCGCGCACTGGCCTAAATCGCACCGATTTGAAAATGAATAATCTTGATTTATAATGAAATTAGTACTCAGAAGAAGAAAAAAAACACGTCCTCCTGCACGCACATTTAACACCTAAAAGCATTAATATTGTAGATCTATACGTCACTTTATCATTACACGCTGTATTCAACTATCTTGACTTAAATTTTTATTTAATTTTCAATGTTATTACATTATAGCGTTTCTGTGGATTTGCGTAATTCTCACAGTATGCACGTTATGACTCAAGTTCCTCTACAGATGTAAAAGTGCGGGGGTGGTGATGTGGTGATATCGTATCATCACCACCATTGAGGAAACTATAGGTATGCTATAACGGCGTCATAGACTTATTAATGTGTATATCAGTTGCAAATTGCTTCCTCTTCCAGAAGTTTCACGAATAAAAGAAAACTAAGAGATATTTCAAAAATTAGAACATTTGCTATTTAATACTGTAATGCACACGATTAATTATCTGCCAAACATCATGCTAAGCGTATGGACTTTGCTTACCCAGCTGCACATTGATATAGGTATCACGCATCGCGATATGTTACATTTAAAGCGTGTCATGAGTGGGTATTATTCTTCACCATCAGGATCATGGGTAAACATTTGTAATTGGGCTATAGTTTGTGCGCACTATACATGACACCAAACGGGTGGACATTGCGCACCATGCGCATGCAGGGCGTTCGCAAGATGGCACCACGCGTTTGATTTACGAATCCGATCCACCTTGAAACGCATCGATCAGTAATGAGACACGAACGGTCACATGCTAGCGGCCGGTGCATACGTGAACCGAGTTTAGATGGTATAACGCAATAAACAAAAATCCATACGATCATTATCAATCCATCGAGGCTGTCGTATATAGGGATTGGATGCTTTACACACCTGGTATAGTCCTCCTTCATCTTTATGATAGATAATTATAGGGGTTTTACCATCTTATTTCTTAACTATAAGGCGGGGCCATGATGACCACCCCCCCCCCCCCCCCCCCCTCTTCTGCGATTTCCCCGATTGCTCTGGGATGCGTGAAGATGACGCCCCACTGCTTTGTGACTTTTTTGTTTAAGTCTTGCGCATCTTTTAAAACCAACTTTGCGAAAATCAGACATATCGTTACGAAGTCACGTGACCTTTTGTCTTTGCATGTCAGCCCGAAAAATGCTCATTTTCATGGTTTGTATATGAAAATATCATTTTCCTAAAAAGAGATAAAACATTGGTTATTTGGTCTTGTTTTTTATTTTAGGTGTTCGTTTTGGGGCTCAAGATAGTTGAATTATAGAAACAAAACACGAATAACTAAAACAATGAAAAACATAAGTTAAAAACCAAGAAATACATTAGAATTATAAAACCATATAAAACATAAGGAATATCATGGCTCTTCCAATTTTGTTGTATTATTATTCCAAATGATCTAAAGAATTTATGTAGTGAAAACCAGTGTTTAATTATTAAAAATATATGAATAAAAATTAGAATTGTATGACCTTATATGCATAAATTACCTTAAATAACCCGGCCTTATAATGGTTAAAGGGATCTAGTAGTATTGTCAAAATCTATAAAAATTAACTTAGAACTCGCTATATCACTTCTCATAGACCTCGTTCCATTATTTGAAAATAATTACCAACAGAATCAGGTAACCGTTTCGGTTTTCAGAATTTCTATTTCGGGATAATGATGCATGATATATAATAATAACTTCATTTATATAGGCCTACATATCAAATATACATCATTAATAATGACTATAATTATTGTCAGTGTTTGGCCGGCGTGCGCCTTCCAATAAAGATTATCATCCTGCGCTAGTCTCTTGATCTAAAAATATGTTTTATGTATACCTTATAAAAAATGAAATCCACATTTGCTTCTTCCAAACACCAATATAATATAAAATGCTACTACCTTGTAGAAATAGGTTTTTGTATATAGGTCACCACGGTCACCAGATCACTGAAGATTACAATGTTTTCAGCAATTACGCATTCTTTTCAAAATCGATAACAATTATGTTTCACATAATTGCATTTGGCAAATTTGGTACCAATTTTATTGGATTAAATACATCTAAATCGTCTACACAGAACTCAATAAGCATCTTTTACTGGACACGAGTAGATGCAGTATCACCGATTGTGAGAACTTACGTTCCGCTAGAGTGGTCAGAGTGACCTCTGTGTTAACTGAGTGACCTTGGTCCTCAATGGACATCGTTCCATAGGGACGCGATGGAGGTAAACGGTGGTCATGTTGGTCTAAACAGGCCAGTTCGTCTAAACACAGATGGTCTACTTTAATTTCGTCTACATTAAATGTTTTTGAGTAAACCAAACAAATCACAAATTAAAACACTTTGCAGGATCGATGAAGTCAAACGCAAGGATTAAGCATGCGACATATTATTAGGTTAAGAGGGCGCTTCAAAAATAATTGATCTGGGAGGAAATGAAAAACTTATCAAAAATGCAAAACGAAGTTGAAACAGCTGAAATATACATCAATATTATGATATTGGAATAAATGTAGGGCCTACACGTTTATTCGATACAATTAAGAATATATTTATAATGCCTACACTTTTGCGAAATTATAGCAAAATGGCTTTTTATTAGTTTTTGATATGATTTGTATATATTTAATCATTATTAAAAACCAAACATAACATTTACAATTTTTGATAAAATATTGGTGACAATTTCAGGTGTCTAGAGGGCGCTCTCTTGTATGTTAACGGCTGATTTTTAAAGGAAAATAGCCTCCTAACTTAACCATTTATAATTTTGTCTTGTACACCATTGGAATATTGTTGAGTTATGATATTGTACAAGTTTTAGTTACTAGAATTCAGTTTTAAAGGAACTGTACTAAGCATGTAATCTCGTAATGCCCCTTTTGTGGGTAAAACGACTCATTTATACTGCACTTATAAATACACCAATGAAACAACATTTTAACAACATACTTCTCTTTTCAAGATAGTATATGAATACAGGCGATACAACACTGAAACCCTTGTGCTTGCCACATTAATCGGATAACGATGTTCATTTAAAGGGATCTAGTAACTTTGTTGACATGTGCAAAAAGTGATGAATGGTTGATGCAATGTATATTGTTGTTATCTTATATGTCCACAGGGTATTGTGTGAAAATTTCAAGTCAAATGGACATTGTATGGCCAAGTAATGAGTGAAAATGCAAAGTGATATTCAGTAACTTACTGCACTCACTTTGTACACGGATGAAAAACTCGCCCGGAGTTTTCTGAATACTTCAATCATACATATCTTTGTAACGAAAGGGAAATTTGAAAAACCGAAACCGGTCCCATGATTTTATTGTTAATACGAATACAACAAGGTATAAGGGAACCGCTAGAATTAAAATTTTATTTTGAGGATTTGGACAATGTTACTAAGTCCCTTTAAGAGTTATACAATATGGCGATAATATACCTATCCACTTCTAAAATGCAAAATAGACTCTTAGTATACCGGTATTCGATGAAACATTTTAGGTGAAGTATTGCAAGTTCTGTATTCATAATGCATTATTGTGAATGTACATGACTTGTATATCCGTGGCACTCGTTCCCCAAAGTGAGAGAACCTATATACAGCGTTTTCGTTACTTTGCAAAATTGATTTTTGAACTTTATACAGCAAAAAAGGAAACCTTCGATGTTGAGGTCGTCGATCTAGTCTGTTTAACTTATTTTTTATTGAACGATGAACTACATCCATCATAACCTTTATGCTGAGTATTGAATTGACTGTTACATAATTACATAAAGTATAATAATGACATAATTATACATCGAATTTGAAAAGACTGTTATCAATAACAATTTCTCAGAGATGAATAGTGTTTACCAGCGAGTAGTTTTCCACACTTTTTGTTCTTGCATTTTTACGACCATGCTGACCATTGTGGTGGTCAGATTGACCGTAACGTAGTAAGATGGTAAAGTGCCGATGTCCATTCACGTCCAGCGCAATGGGCTTTGTTTTCAACTCGATATCGATCGCATTCCAATCGATAGTTTCCCCAAGAAAAACGATTACAACATAGCGCTGGTGGTGCATGTGCTTGTACCTATGCCCATGGTACTCCGAACCGATATGACAAAATATGTCGGTATTGTGTGCAAGATAATGTACCTCGTTTTGTAAAAAGAACACGTCGTATTGGCTTTAATGTTTATATATATGTAATGGACGCACCCACCTTATCCGAGGCCTCTGCAAAATATCATAATAAATGTTTCCATTTGTTTTCCGCTTTGCTCCAAGTCCAATTCCGAGAAGACTTAAATGGCCCCGAGGCCGTACTGATAAATGGATCATCGACTAGATCGACGACCTCAACATCGAAGGTTTCTTTTTTTGCTGTATAAAGTTCAAAAATCAATTTTGCAAAGTAACGAAAACGCTGTATATAGGTTCTCTCACTTTGGGGACGAGTGCCACGGATATACAAGTCATGTACATTCACAATAATGCATTATTAATTTACTAGGTTTTAAGTGTTGTACGTGTAATTACCCAATACAGTGGAACATTTGTTATCGACAAAGGGATATTGATCGGAATGTACTGGTCGTCGATAAAATGCAACTAGTGTATTAGGTGACTTAGAACATTCTCAGATCGCAACATGATCAGTTTCGTTAAAAGGATAGTTGAGTTCTGGTAAAGAGAGTACAGTTTTGGTCAAACTAAATTTTATAAACCAAAACATGCACCATTACATTACAAACTAATAGTTATAACTCCACTATGCTCAAAAGGAATACAAAATTACAAACGACTAAGTAAAAAGCCTGTTATCATTCAAAAAGAGCTGTTAAAACTCAAGAGGGCGCTTTCTAAAAAGTCATTGGTTTCAAGTTTCAACCATTTTAAATAATATATTGTGCATGTGATGTTTTATTAAAATAGTGATTAGATAGAGAGATAACCAACAACTATTTAAAAACCTCTTATGTAAATTTGTGAAAAGAGGAAGCATTTAAAACATTTTTTGTTAACGGCTGGTTCAAAATTATCGCTCCCATACAGACTCTTTATTTTTTTGAAAATAAGATACTGAAGGTAAGAGACCTATATTTATTTCAACTTGGTCAATTTATGTATAATTATAATAATAATATGTTGCCATCTGTTTTTCAAGAAATGTTTTTTAAAAATAGCTCAGTCCATAATTATCCAACTAGACATTCTGAAGAATTTTATTTACCCCTCTTGCGGACCCTCCTTGCTCAAAATACATTTATATATGAAGGCCCCAAATTATGAAATAAAAAAATGCTCCATCGATTAATATTTTTAAGAAAAAAATAAATTGTTTTTATTACAATCTTATGAACATTATTGAATTATATCGCCCATTTATTCTTTCCCCGTCCTTATTTCATCATAAACAAGGTCTTTTTTTACTCGCAGACTCAAAATGTACCGTAATCTGATATGATATATTGTGCCTTCTCATGCATAGCTGCTTTCTAAGCGCAACTCTTCTTCCTCATGTTCACCTGAACCCCACATGCAGCTCATCCTTTTGTACCATTGTTCACATTTGTACCCCCGATCTCTCACTTCTTATTGGCAGTGTCTAATTGTTTGTATTGTGTTCGTCTTCTCCTATCTTTGTCATGTAAAGTTCTCTCTTGTCCCATGTTGGCGCCCCCTTTTTTCCTCTCTATAGTTCTTTTTTTTTTGTAGTCTAGAATGTGTTAATTTGAATATACAATATTCCTAACTATTATTTGAGGGGTCCACAATTGTACAAGCATTGCGTTTTAGTGGACCCCTCTTGTTTCCAATATGACTTGTATATCTCTATTTTTTGTAAATTATTATAATTCATTTGTAATGTTTTGTTGGAAGCAAGAATAAATTGAAATTGAAAAATTGAATATTTGTGGGGCCCCACAATTATTACAAATGGTTGTGTTTATAGATATTTCAGCCGTTTTTGAACCGATTTTGATCAAATAAAGTTTATTCTGTCATTAAAAGTGTATGCTCTTTCAAATTTGACACTCGGTTTTTCATTATCTCACAAAAATAATATTTTGTGTAGCGCCCTCTATTCCAAAACTCAACTATCTCTTTAATGTTGAAAGTTTTCCGAGTATGGCTCGAGGCCCTGATATCCTGTATTAGCCAAGGTCTACTATATACCACAGTGAGAATTTGACCAAGATTTGTTGGGTTCAAAAAACTTATTTTGAACGCAGATAAATACTTTGTAATTTTTAAAGCGCACCAAGTAGACTGTTAAGGATATTTTCACATTAGGCGCTTTAAAATCGAATAATTATACAAATTATCATTATTATTCAGGTTTTCAAACGCAGGGGCATCAGCATGTTCCATATTGTACAGTCAAACCTGTTCCATAAAGTACAGTCAAACCTGTGTGCGGTATAGTGACCACCCATTACCCAAGGGAAACAAGAAAATTGGCAACTGAAAACTGGTGTCCTCTTAGAACGGATTCCATAACATTGCTTTGCTCTGCAGGGGATCACTCAAGGTGGCCACTATAGGCAGGTTGGCTGCTACAGACAGGTGGCCACTAAGACAGGTTTGACTGTACAACATTGACTTGACTTGCACTATATTCCATTTTAGTCTGTAAGCCGGGGGGCATGGGGAGAGGACGGGGAGGGAGGGGGGGAGGGGTGTTGTACATCGGTTCCACCCTATGCTGATTCCGCCACCAAGCACAACACCAAACTAAAATTATGTTCGATATACAACAATTAACCCGTTCAGAGCTGGCGGTGCAAATTCCACCGCATGGTATAGTATACATGACACTATATATCTCGCAAAATATATATATATAAATTGGTATGGTATGGAAAACAAGCTCTTACCTTAGAAATGACAGTGGGGTGTGGAGTTATGAGTTTTCCTGAGCCTCGGGGTTGCTAGATGTATATTGTCGCTGCGTAGATCTAGAGCGTTAATTTGTTGAGAAGGAATAAACTTGAGCCAAGTTCTTGGTGCATGCTTTCCTCAAATTCAAGTGGAACGGTGGCGTTTTGTCTCGGAATTCTATGAGCACTGTACCTTAGTACATCCCCATAATTCCACTGGAAAATACATCAAATCTTGGTAAAGACTCTTGTTGCGAAAGACGAACAAATCATGAATATTCTTTACATTCAATGAAATTGGAAATCTCACAAAATCGCAAAGTTAAGTGTTTTTTTGGGGGGAAAGGTGTTTTCCTCATTTACGTGCTTCCGTAAAGCGATGTTCCTCACATTTCATTCGAAATTATCGAATGTTTTCTCCTTAATAAAGTTATGGAACGATTCAACCACAGCTAATAGCTTAGATGTGGCGTGCCCAACTGTGATTGTACTTGACTTTCCTCTATGTATGAAAACAGAACCGTATAATTTCAAGAAAACAATAGTTGATGAGCGATTTTCAACAAAATGCGTGTAAAAGCATCCTCCTTGATGGCTGATGAGCGGCTACTAGTGATACTCGGAGAGACAAGATATAAGTCGCCCTTCTACCATTACGACACGATCATCACTACAAGAGTCATGTACAGTACTTCGTACGATTACTGTGAACTGCACTGTATGGATAGGCAATCAACCAATCAGCTCCCTCGATTATGGAAACTTTGCACCGATACTTGTGCGAGTCCGCAAGGATATGTGAATGAATGCGCGCTCTGCATGCAAGAATATACAGTCAGTGTTGATAATACAGATTTCCTTACGGCGTACAATGAAATACAATCGCAATTATGTGATTAAGATGCATAATTAATGATGTTCCCTATAAATATGATAGAGAAGCGAATTTCAAATAAAGGGAGAAGCCAGTCGTAAAACAAACATCGAGGACAGCAGTCCACAACCATTACATTCACATCACCTGCCACCGAAATATCAGGGACACGCAGAAAAGCCATGCATTGGTGTAATACAGTAGGAATTGAGTTGGTTGAAAGGAATACCAACTATAGATCAACAACATAATTACACAGAACAAAGTCCCTTTCGATAAACCCAAAATTAGCTATCGACGTTTGACTTTTGCTGAAAAGGGGCCAATTCATTACTATCACAATGATGTGGAGATAGAGTAGAGGAGTAAGGGTCCCAATAGTAAGGGGTACAGAGGGCCCTATTGAAGGGGGAAGGGGGCAAAATTTACAACAAAGGGGCGGCTAGAGCCAAAAGATATTTCTATGTCGTCGTTGTTGTTATGTATTTATTTTCTTTCATTCTACCTAGGAGGGTATAATGATGTAATTGAGGCGAGGGGGGTCATTCATAATGGGCAGGGGGCAAGACTGACCCCTCGCCCCCTCTATCTTCTCCACTGATGGGGAGAATTGTAGCCCCCCGTCTTTCTTCATTATAATCATTTTCGATCTAGTTGTCAATATGTCACTGTGATGAAGGCCCAATTCTATAGTCACGCCATATTAAGTACAATAGTAAAGTAAGAGAGGTGAGTGTATATTTGTTTAATACGTAACAGCGGGTACCTATATGATGATGGCAAAAGCAAAAAAAAAAATGCATAACGTTTATGTAATAGAACATTAGTTTATGTTATGTTTATACTTATAGCATAAATATAACATGAAATAATGTTCAATTACATTAAAGTTAAAACACACGCACGCATACACACACATTCAAAACAAATCTTCATAATTATACTTCTTCACATATATTATACTTTCATTACAGTATATATAGCCCTTCCACGCCCCGTTTTCCGTTCCTTCTTTCCTCTAGTAAAATTTCACTCTCTCTAATTGATGGTAATATATATTTCATCAGTTATGTTTGTTCCTCATTTTACAAAATAAAACACATTAATGCCGACTTACTATACATGAAAGTTAAACGAAACATGTATTTCAAACTGGCAGAATATATCTGACAGGAATTTGTCTACTCATTTGTTAGTGCATGGTGAGGAGACTGTATACTATATATAAATTCCCAATATATTATTGTAACGGTCCATGCAATAACTTTCACGGCTCATAAAATTCGAATCAGGAAAAATAAATCTGTGAGAATTTTCAACCATCTTTGGGTAATAATAAGAACCCCAAAAGGCACCGACCAACCGATCTCCAGCCACGAGTCAAAATGGATGCATTATACTTGTTAATCCTAAGTCAGTATTTGATCGTATTAAAGTATTGTATCAATATAAAAGGGGTTCCATAATCATTGTGTAGTTTGCCCTTCAAAGTGACAAACGTTTTGACATGTATCTAAACGTAATAGCGGATCACCGAGAGGCGGATGAGCATCCACCTCCGACTGTGTTTAGCATGTTTTTAAAGATAATTTTGGAATTCTGCTCGATTTCAACTAATCTCAATGAAATACCATTTAGTTTATACAAACCGTTGCAATAAGATATTAGATAACATTCTGCAAAAACAAATTGAAGCAATTTCCTAAAGACTGAGTTATCTTCAAGCATCGTATAGGATGTCCTATATTGTATACATGATCCCACATAGTTATATCATAGACTCTATTAAGGTCCATGGTTACATTCATGTTGGCGTTTCTCCTTAGGTGGATAATCATTGTCTTATTTTATTAATCTTATAACGTACTAGTCCAGTTTAACATTTTAACGACTGTTAAACGATTGTTAAACAGTAACTTGTACTTGAAAAAGAACAGTACTCCATATTATCTTGAATTTGTCGCTAAACGTTCCAACTGCGTTGGACATGGTTATCTCAGCATTGTGGGCAGTTAAGTTGGGGAGGGAAAATACTGTTGTGAAAAGCTTTTAATAGGCGCCATCGGGTAGCGGACCATTAAGCAGCCATGCTCACTCTGATCCGAGGACAAATCCACCTTTATTGGTTGATCGGATTTAGGTCGACCAGAAGAACCAACTATCGACAATCGATGGGGGAGGAAGTGTGGGATTCCGGGTAAAAACGAGAAGAAAAAACAGATAGATGGAAATACGGTATGCAAAGTTGAAGTCATCCAGCTCCAGCAGTCAAATTGTAGATCCTCAATGCGACATTGCGATAATGATGGGATTTAGGTGTGTAATAATGGGATTTATAGGGCGATTTGAACACGAAAATGGGGTAAATAAGTCACATTTAGGCAGCCATCAATAAAATTCTAGACCTCCGGTCAGAAAAAACACAATAACGATGGGGAGGGTGGAACCAAGGAGGTAATATGCAAAGTTGAAGACATTCAGCACCAGCAGTCATAATTATTGTAGATCTGCGGATTGCAGTCAATGAGCTAATGATGGGATTGAGGTGTGTAATATTGGATTCAAAGGGGGATTTGAACACGAACTTGGGGGTAAATAAGTCATAATTTATAGGTATAGCCATCAATGAAATTGTATATCTCTGGTCAGCGAAAAGCACAATAGCGATAGGGAAGGTGAAATTGAGATGTAAAATAATGTATGTATGGAAGGACGGGATTTGAAAACAAAATTCGAGGCAAAAATACAGCGTAATGAGGAATAATGTTCTCACACCAGACGGCAGTGCTGTAGAACATATTAAAGGGAGCGTTGAGTATTGGTATTTTCCGAAGTGCCCCCCCCCCCCCCAAAAAAAAAAAAAAAAATTGTAACTGATTTGGTTGATTTCAATTCCATGTGAAAGATCATTAAAAAAAAAACATGGGAAATAATAATAATTCCCATTCAAATGCTCTCATTGTTGTGAAATTTGCTTTCAAAATATTATATAAAAGTGATTGACGTCCGTCCATCACTTTTAGAGAACGCTAGCGCGAAGCGCTAGCGTTCTAGGTCCTCCTATGCTTACCGTATCGCAAGCGCCGTTCGCCGTTCGCATCAGAATCGCGCTAACACACGGAGAGAAGTCGAGGAGGTGCATAAATCACTGATTTTTAGCGGAATGGAGGGAAAAATCATAATTTTAATCCAACCGATAGTTGGATCACATATTGGAGAATGAATCGGTGGTAAGTACCGTATCATATGTATAATTTTAAGCACAATTAGCGTGCACAAACAATATTTATTTTCCGTCCCGTATTAGAAGGACCTAGAACGCTAGCGCTGAAGCGCTAGCGTTCTCTAGATTGACTTGAGTTGTAACGGCTCTTTTTGAATGATAACAGGGGTTTTACTTTGTCGTTTGTAATTGTGTATACTTTTCGAGCATGGTGGAGTCATAACTATTCGTTTGTACCGTAATGGTGCAGGTTTTGGTTACTAAAGTTAAGTTTGACCAATACTCAACTATCCCTTTAATGAGATGGGTGGAGGGTGCGAATATAAATTTGGGCGATATTAAAGCCGAACATTTTAAGAGAGAAGTTTGAATCTTCGAGAAACCGTTTCATAACGAATCAAGATGGTGTCTGGAAAAGGGAAAACATATTGATTATTTGATTATGTCAAACAGCATCTGCTGGTGTGAAAGGGTAATGATTTTGAGGCAAATTATGTCTGCATGAAACTCTGCAGGATTACATGTTTTTGCTACACATTACTTTTAAGAAAAGTCACTACATAATCATATACATGATAATTATATAGGTATAATCCGATGCTCTGTATTATTATGTTCAGCAGCTTTCCTTTGTAACTACAGTAATACCCCCAATTAAAATAAGCACTACTGTTTGGGATCAAAATAATGACTGGCCTCCGATAGTATTTTGTGACATTTAGGAACACATTAACTTGAAACGATTATCAAAACGCAACGTTTTTGCGTTATTCATGCTTGATTATTCGCGATCAAAATTGTTTACCTTTCACTTATTTTTCCACGAAGTTCC